>JAUMJK010000823.1:0-204961 GCA_033558105.1 Coccyzus lansbergi | reverse complement strand
GGCGGGCTTTACCCCCCCGCCCACGCATGTCATTGGCATACTGAGGCCCCGCCCCCTCCCCATTCGCCAGCGCTCTGTGGCCACGCCCACGCGCCTCATTAACATGCTGAGGCCCCGCCCACCCCTGCTTACTCGCTGAGCGGTGCAGTTATAGAATCATAGAATCATAGAATAACCAGGTTGGAAGGGACCCATCGGAACTTCTAGTCCAACCATTCCTATCAAACGCTAAACCAAGTCCCTCAAGACCTCATCCACCCGTGCCTTAAACACCTCCAGGGAAGGTGACTCAACCACCTCCCTGGGCAGCCTATTCCAATGCCCAATGACCCTCTGTGTGAAAAACTTCCTCCTAATCTCCAGCCTAAATGTCCCCTGGTGGAGCTTGAGGCCATTCCCTCTTATCCTGTCCCCTGTCACTTGGGAGAAGAGGCCAGCTCCCTCCTCTCTACAACCTCCTTACAGGTAGTTGTAGAGAATAATGAGGTCTCCTCTCAACCTGCTTTTCTCCAGGCTAAACAAAGCAGCTCTCTCAGCCGCTCCTCATAGGGTCTGTTCTCCAGCCCCTTCACCAGCTTTGTTGCTCTTCTCTGGACTTGCTCCAGAGCCTCAACATCCTTCTCGTGGTGAGGAGCCCAGAACTGAACACAGTATTCAAGGTGCGGCCTCACCAGTGCTGAGTACAGAGGGAGAATCACCTCCCTGGACCTGCTGGTCGCACCATTTCTGATCCAAGCCAGGATGCCATTGGCCTTCTTGGCCACCTGGGCACATTGCTGGCTCATGTTCAGTCGGCTGTCAACCAACACCCGCAGGTCCCTCTCCTCCTGGCAGTTTTCCAGCCAGGCTTCTCCCAGTCTGTTGTCACACTGGAAGGACAGGATGTCATCCAGAGGGACCTGGACAGGCTGGAGAAGTGGGGCTGTGAGAAACTCCTGAAGTTCAACAAGGCTAAGGGCAAAGTCCTGCACCTGGGCTGGGGTAATCTGCGGTTTCGATACAGGATGGGGAATGATGTGATTGCGAGTGCCCTGCAGGAATGGACTCGAGGGTGCTGGCTGATGAGAATCATAGAATCACCAGGTTGGAAGAGACCCACTCAATCATTGAGTCCAACCATTCCTATCAAACACTAAACCCTGTCCCTCAGCACCTCGTCCACCTGTGCCTTAGACATCTCCAGGGAAGGTGAATCAACCCCCTACCTGGGCAGCCTATTCCAATGCCCAATGACCCTTTCTGGGATTTTTTTTCTGGAATTTTTTCCTAATGTCCAGCCTGACCCTCCCTGGTGGAGATTGAGGCCATTCCCTCTCATCCTGTCCCTTGGGAGCAGACCCCAGCTCCCTCCTCTCCACAATCTCCTTTCAGGTAGTTGGAGAGAGCAATGAGGTCTCCCCTCAGCCTCCTCTTCTCCAGGATAAACCCCCCAGCTCTCTCAGCCGTTCCTCATAGGACCTGTCATTAGGACCTTGCTGGCTGCAAGGGAGGTGAAAAAACAAGCTGACTTTTCCTATTTCTCTCCTGCTCTCTCCTTTACTTCCCTTCTTTTCGCTGTCATCCCCACTCTCCACCCTGCACTGAGGCTTCATCCCTGCTCTTCTCTCAGGGGAACTAGCTCCCTGTGGCTCCGCAGCTGCCTCCCTGATGGCTCTCAAAGGAGCCCAAGTCCCTCTGGCTGCCCCCGGCGGCTGCTCTGCCACCAAAGCTCGACATGAGCCGGCAATGTGCACTCGCAGCCCAGAAGGCCAATTGTATCCTGGGCTGTATCAAAAAAAGCATGTCCAGCAGGGAGAAGGAGGTGGTTCTGCCCACTTATTCCTCTCTTGTGAGGCCTCATCTGGAGTATTGTGCCCAGTTCTGGAATCCTCAGCATAAGAAGGACATGGAGCTGTTTGGAACAGGTCAAGAGGAGTGCTACAAAGATGTTCAGAGGGCTGGAGCATCTCCCTTACGAGGACAGGCTGAGAGAGTTGGGGTTGTTCACCCTGGAGAAGAGAAGGCTCTGAGATCTTATAGTGACCTTCCAGTACCTGAAGGGGCTACAGGCAAGATGAGTAGGGACTGTTCACAAAGGCTTGTAGTGATGGGACTAGGGGGAATGGCTACAAATTGGAGAGGGACAGATTTAGACTAGACATAAGGAGGAATTTCTTCACTATGATTGAGTGAGGCACTGGCACAGGTTGCCAGAGAAGCTGTGGCTACCCCATCCCTGGAGATGTTCAAAGCCAGGTTGGATGGGGCCTGGGGCAGCCTGGTCTGGTGGTAAGCGTCCCTGCCCAGGGCAAGGGGGTTGGAACTGGATGGTCTTTAAGGGCCTTTCCAACCCAAACCGTTCCTCTGATTAGCATACGGCGTCCCGCCCCCTCCCATTATTAGCCTATCTAGATCCACCCTCTTTCCCTTCATTAGCGTGCGTGGCCCCGCCCACCCCGCTCCCCGCTGCTCCCCCTCCCGCCTCCGGGCGCTGCGTCACCGCCAGCTACTCCCTAAGGCGCAGGGAGGGCGGGGTGGGGGGGGGGGAGGGAAGACAAGTGCTCCCACTGTGGGCTGGAGGGGGCGTGGCCTCGCGGGGAGGGGGCGTGGTCTCGCTGGCGGGGTCGGAGGTAGAAGGTAGAAACCTCTCCCAGGATTTTCAGCACCACAAGCGATCCTTGCGATTCCCCAACCCTGCTGTGGGATTTAAAGCTTCTGTGCGTGCAAAGGGAGCAAACGGTGCCAAGTTCATCCCCGAGAACGCAGGCACCGAGGAGCTTCTCCCACACGATGAAAAAGCTTGCAGCAGCCACAGGCGCTGCAGCCACCAGCTTCTCCTGTCGCAGCCAACCTACTGCCTAGCGCTGGGAGAAGGTGGGCAAGGCCAACGGGGCCTCACATGCCAGGGTGGAGGTGTCTCCTTAAAGAGACTACAGAAATGGGACCCCCTTCTTCCCAGGGTGGAGGTGTTCCCTTAAAGAGACAACAGAAACGGGACCTCTTCTTCCCAAGATGGAGGTGTCTCCTCAAAGAGACACAACAGAAACGGGACCTCTTCTTCCCAAGATGGAGGTGTCTCTTCAAAGAGACACAAAAGAAACGGGACCTCTTCTTCCCAAGATGGAGGTGTCTCCTCAAAGAGACACAACAGAAACAGGACCTCTTCTTCCCAAGATGGAGGTGTCTCCTCAAAGAGACACAACAGAAACAGGACCTCTTCTTCCCAAGATGGAGGTGTCTCCTCAAAGAGACACAACAGAAACAGGACCTCTTCTTCCCAAGATGGAGGTGTCTCCTCAAAGAGACAGCAGAAATGGGACCCCTTCTTCCCAGGGTGGAGGTGTTCCCTTAAAGAGACAACAGAAACAGGACCTCTTCTTCCCAAGATGGAGGTGTCTCCTCAAAGAGACACAAAAGAAACAGGACCTCTTCTTCCCAAGATGGAGGTGTCTTCTCAAAGAGACACAACAGAAACAGGACCTCTTCTTCGCAAGACAGAGGTGTCTCCTCAAAGAGACACAAAAGAAACAGGACCTCTTCTTCCCAAGATAGAGGTGTCTCCTCAAAGAGACAGCAGAAATGGGACCTCCTCTTCCCCAGGTAGACGCTGAGGCACATTGCTTGGTTCAGCTGCCACTCCGCAAACCGCAAGAGTTTCATTTTGCTGGGACAGCAAACTGGAACTGACCCTTGCTAATAAACCCACATGGTCTTTGTGACACAAAATCAGGCCTGAGTTCCCCCCCACCTCAGGAAAAGGAATGGATTGGAAGTCCTATGGAAGGAGTAGGTGCCTTTCTCCGTCACCTCACTGCAGCAAGGACCAGGGGACATCTCCATTCAGCCTGGGCAGACAAGGAGGTGCTTTCCCTGCCGGCTGCTTCTCTTGTGTAGGTTGAGAGGCAGAATCTGCTCCCTCTGTGGCAGGGGACAGGGCTGGCACTCCTGGCACAACCCCTGCATGTGTGCTGCCCGACAGGGAGCTGGGAAGAGGCCGCCTTGCCGATATGGGCTGGAACAGCGTGGGTTAATGCTTCCTTTATCAAGGCTGATAAAATCCATCTGCAAGAAGCAGGCAGCACAGGTTGTGCTCTGCTGCCCTGTGTGCTCCAGGGCTGCTGCTTGCCTTTTGTGGGCTCCCTCCATCTTGCCAAGCTCAGCTGGCAGAAGTTAAAAAAGCACATGCGTGAAAAAGGGAGATGCCACGGCACACGGGGCAATGAAACACAGATGTTGGGACCACACAAGACAGAGGGCGGTGCACGGCTCAGCAAGGGGCAGCAGGCTTTCAGCCAAGCTTTGGCCTGGGAAACAGCTTGTGGCATAAAGAAAACACAACCCCGTGAGGCCAGGAAGGGGCAGCTTCTAGGAACAGGGCAAGGGGATGCAGCCAAAGCAGGGCAGCCTGCAGGCTGTCCATTCAGTTATGGCTCTCGTGGTTACTTTGTTCCATTGTTGTCAATGCTGGAGGCTCCTGGGCTGTGTCTCAGCACTGTCCAAGCTCCTTCAAGGAACAGGGTCTGCGCACATACCCCCTGTAGATCTCAATGCCTACTGCATTGCTGGGTAGCATCCATATGAATGGAGGTTATTAAACCCACTCAAAAGCCTTTACTCCAGGGCTTTTCCCCTTAGATTGACCATTTTCTTGCTCCAGCACATTTTTCCACCCAATCTCCATCACGCAAAGGGTTGTTCTGCACCACCACTGGGTTGTGACTTTGCTTGAAGAGGGTTTAGCCTGCACAGTGTTAGCTGCTCAACCCAAAGGCAGGGAGGAGGGAGGAAGCTCCTGGGGAGCATTCCTGTGGGTTCCCTCTCCCATTGCCCTGCTCAGGCATCAGCCCTGCCCAGCCAGCTTGGAGGGAGGTTACTCTGAGAGCTTTTTCTTATGGCCTCTGGGAATTAAGGGTTCAAGCTGCTGCCAGCAGACAGTGGGCACAGCACCATCAGCTGTACCTTCTTGGTTAGGCTGGGATCTGCCTGGATTTTTATCATTCCTCTTTTGCTCTGCAGCTGAGAAGGAAGAGAGGGGAACAGTGAGATGTGAGGAGAGGAATGCAGCAACCTTGACTGTTATTACTGAGAGTCTTGTCAGGGCCAGGTGATGCAGAACAGTCCAGCTCTGATGCTGCAGGAAGGCAAACAAGAAGTAGCCCAACACTAGGCATGTGCTGGGGGCACATGTACAGCAAGCCCCACTCAGAGGTTTGAGTAGCAGAACACATTTCAGACAGAGGCCTGAGACCCAGCAAATGCAGACGAGTTGTGTGTAGGTATGAAGACCCAGAAGGAGAGAACTGAGCTCTGTGAAGAAAGGACCATGATGGGAATGCTGGCCTGGGAGGGAAGTGGCATAAGGGCAATTCTAAGGGTCAGAGGAGGTGATGCTGAGAGGCAGGGTGGTCCTGGGGCTGAGGAAGAAAGCTGCCACAAAACAGCACCTTCAGCTGCCAAATAAGCCACATTGAGTTAAGACTAAATTATTCCTTCTGAAAATCATTGATCCCTTCTCCTATCCCCCACTCCAACTCTTGCCAAACAGATATGTCTTGCCAGCACTCCTCCCTTGGATTAATTCAATCCACTTGGCTGTGGAGACCAAAGCTCACAGAGAGGCAGCCAAGCTTCAGTTTAGCCACCGCATGGCTCTGCACCACGTGAGCCTCCCTTGGCTGTTTCTGCCTCCTCCCAGACAGGTCCGCTTTCTACCTGGGTATCAGTCAGCTCCAAAAACATGCCCTGTTCCCCACACGAAGCTTCATACTGTTTGATGCATAAACACACCTGCTGATAGCAGGCCAAGTCTCAGCAAAGAGCCAGCTCACGGGTGGCTGCAGTGGAGCACTGTGACAAAAATGAGACCCTTAGGGGATATGGCAGCTCCCCTTGCCCTATTAACCCCTTTCCCACAGGGAGCTGGGCAAGTGCTACAGGGCTCACGGTATTCCATGAGTCTAGGAAGCTGCCTGTCCTGCCATGAAAGTTTTACTGCTGCAGTAGCAGCCTTTTATCCCATTGACTCTGGAGCAAGAGCAGGGTCCCTCTCCACACTTTGCATCTGATTTTTCTGTTCCTGCCTTCTGGATCACACTGCCCCTCAAGACTGCAGAGCAGCCTGCGTGTCCCAGTAGCAACTCCCGACAGAAGAGTGAGCTCAATGCATGTTTGTTTCTGCAAGTTCAACTCACTCATGCCTAGGCATGAGCTTGTTGGACCAAGGTGTTCCCCCCCGCCTCCCAGTACTCCGCAGAGAACATTAACACACAACAAAAAAAATAGTTTGCCGAAGGCATGTGACATCCTATCCAAAACTACAGTCTCTGAGTTGTATGATGCACACTTGGAGCATGCCCAGCAATAGAGAAATGATAAATCCAGCAAGAGTGAAGTGTTATGTGCAGCAGAAGCCCAGACTAAATAACCTCCTGGGTCCTTTGCATTTGTTTTCTAGGTTGCTGTGCAGAGAATGGGAAATCCTAGGAGTTCTGAAACACTCTTCCTGAGAAAGCATCATATTTGCTGTGTTCCCTACCCCAGCTTTCCACTGATAAACAGCTGCAGCATCAAACACAAAGTCTGATTGGAGTCTGCCTGCCCCACGTGGGCCAGTCTCTCTGGACAGTCTGCACCTGGGAAGAGGCAACATCTGGAGGCTCAGCCGTTATCAACCATGGGACAACCTGGATGGCAATCTTGGAAGTCACTCGGAGCACGGAGATTTGTGCCTAAGCCTTCTCTGTGCACAAAGCTTTGAGGTTTTCCAAGAAGTAGCTGAGCATAGAGATTAAAAGGAACAGGACTCAAACGATTTTGTAATCAATCCATTGCTGCCATTTTTCCTTCTAGCTGCACAACACACTCAGTGCCAGAACTCCCCATCTGACTTGGACACCTGTGGGAAACGTTACTGAAGAGCTTGCAGCAAACAGGACCGTCCATCCCCTTTCTCACCTGGCAACTCGAGTTGGGGAAGAAGAAATCACAACAGAAACACCAGCACACATTCTCTCAATCCTACCTGTCATCTTGTTGGCCCAGGGTAAGGAATACTCCAGCAGGGACTTCAGGACTTCTGGAAAGTCCAGGGCAGTGGGGCCCCCGGCGCTGTTGCAGCTTGACATGTCCTGTCCTGGGACTGCTCTTGCACGGCTAAGGGAGGGCCAGGTGCCCGACCGCCAACGCTACACCCTACTCGCCTGGGCGTTGCTTGAAGGGCTCAGAGGCACCCAGAGCAGGCTTGCCAAACTACTTGAGCTGAGAAAAAAACAAGGAGGGAAGGGAAGCAGCCTGGAAGAGATGCAGTTTGCCCGTCTGTCTTCACCTCCCCCTCTCCCACTCTGAAGTGGCCAATTGTGGAAATAGCTCGCAGCCTCGCAGGGCTGGACCGGGCGGCTGGCCAGCGTGGTTTTACAGGGCCTCTCCCAGCCAATCCGGCAGCAAAGAACTGGGCCAGTTATCTAACTTTGCAAAGGCAGCACCCTTTTCCTTCCCAAGGTGTTATAACAAATATACGTGTTGGAAGGGAAAAAAAAAAGTGCACGCTGTCAGGGTACGCGTCGGCTGCAAACGCAACAGTGAAAGGATCAGATGAAGGGTTCTCAGGAGGCTCTGAGGAGCTGCACAGGTTGCCCAGCAGAGGCACACGCTGTCTGCACCTGCTTGCTAACTTCTCAGCTCTCTCAGATGCAGATAGTGAACGTGTTTGTATATGATGCAACACTTAACGCGTGTTCCCCCTAAGCTGATGCTGATAACAGTGTAAGGCATCCTTGCTATCAAACGTACATCATCCTCAAAATGCAGGATTTCTCTTCGTAAGTGGCACGGAGTTTTATCAGAAAGCTGACAGCCTCCTCTCAGAGAGAGCAGTGATGTAAGGCAAGAGAGTTCATGAACCCTGCAAATACTCTGGTAACAGCTGGTTAGGTAAGATCTTCAGCATGCTACACTCCTCCTCTCCTGTTAGTGAAGTTTTTTTAGCATGGAGGGATGGATTGGAAACAGGAGGATAAAGGACTGATCTTCTTTATCAGGATCTGGCTTGGCAAGGAATGTCTTACACGTGCCAGGATCTTCTCTTTGCTGGTTATGACAATTAGAACAGAAGTACCTTTATTTCTCACTTTGCTCCTGGTAACTTTGCAAGAGTAAGCCTTACAGCACCAGTGTGAGTCAATAGGAACCAAGTGTTCCAACACTGGTCTGTGAATCCCAGATCCTGGGACAGCCCAGTAAAAGCATGCATGGCTCTAAGTATGGAAGTGGCCTGAGGGAAGCCTTTAAGAATTTTCTTGTGCCTGAAGTGAAGCATTTCACTGGTTTAACATTTAGAATCTTAAAAGCTTACAGGGTTTTGCACACTCCCAATATCATTGTTGGCCTCATAAGGAAATGCAGTTGATTTATCCCAACAGAAACCATATATAAAGAATTGCTTAAGCCAGACCAGGTGGTTGGGAATTTCGAATCATCCGGGGAAGTTTCCTGATCTAGATCCTAATCTAATCAGGCTCAGAAAACACACAGTAGGTGCTTTGGTAGAATTCTTAATTATAATACAACTATGTTACAGCCTTTTGGGATTTACCCTGTGGGTTTTTTTCCCTGCACACCCCTAGAGAGAATGTAAGAGAGTAGCCAGGGATAACCATTGGTGGTGAAGCCATTCAGGGAGAACAGTCACCTGCCAGCCTCAGCTGGTTACAGTGTCCTCCACCCACCCAAAGCTGAAGATCACAGACAATCCCTGCAGGCATTCCCAAAGGTCAGTGGATTCTGGCTGCTGGAAGCAAGAGAAGAGTGATCACCTCTCTGCCTCCTGTGGCACAGCCTACCAGCCAGGACGGCTCTGTTCTTTCCCCACATCTTCTGGTCCGTTCTGGCTGGTCAAGGCAAAGGGAGTGGGGGCTCACTCAATCTCTCCAGGCATTGCTAACATTCAGGACAGCTATCATCATACTTACCTAGGCTGCTTCTCATCAAATGATGGCAAGGTAAAGTGACTGGGAATGTGGTAGCTGACCAATGCCAGCTTCAGCTGGATGTCCTGCTTTTGCCCCAGGCTCAAACTTGTCTTGAAAGCTGGACAAACATCTGACCTTACGCCTGGAGGCCTGCAAGGAATTCACAGCAGTTGCTGCAGAATTGACTGACGTTTATGGCTTCCAAAAATGAGGAAGTTTTTTTTGAGAGGAAATTGCTACATAGCATTTTGAATTATCAGCTGGCAATGGACATTTACAAGTTTTTGCCTAGAGATTTGAGAGTGCACATCTCATCTTGTGTTTGCCATGTCCACAAAGTTTCCTGCCAAGACTGTTCCCCCGCCTTCTTTTTTCATAATCCCCAAAAACTGAGCTTCTGCCCAGGAGAAGAGCTTGGGTAGTATCACCAGCAGGATGTATCAACAGTGCTCTGACTTTGAGCCCCCAGGGAAGCAGAAATCAGCGGGCAGTGAGGAGCATTCGTCTGCCCCTGTGCCCTTGCCACGGAGAGTTTGAGCTGCTTTAGTGAATGGATTTGAAATGTTGGCTCTGGAAAGCTGCAGGCTCTGGAAAGATTGCATCATTTGTGCTGGCTGCACTCTTATCAGATCAGATCAGATTGTTATTTATTATTATTGTAATTCTACGTTAGTGGAGGTCTCGGCAGCTCTGCTCCATCACTCAGAAGCCCAGTCAACCCTTACGAGCACATTTTCTCACAGATTCAACCAGCCATAGTCCACTTACACTGGCTTTAAGTGGTTGGCACTCAGAAGCATGCACCAAACTTGACTGAAAGGGCCAGACTCCAGGGACACCAGTTTAAATTGTTGAGGCCAGAGCTACATTTAGTGTCTTTTCCCTAGATCTCCCAGTGCAGCTACCCACACCGCCTAGCAGTGCTGGTTGGACCCAGGTTTGATAGGAATGGTTGGACTAGAAGATCCGATGGGTCCCTTCCAACCTGGTTGTTCTATGATTCTATGACCCCTCAGCCCATTTGCCCATGTGTTCAGCAGTGCCGCAGCTGCACACAGTCCCGTGGAGTGTAGTGAGGGTCCTTCAACATTTCCCTCGGTCCGTGCTCTCCCACCTTTTACATTTTCGTTCCAAAGAGTTTCTTTATATTTAAGCACAACCAAATTCTTCTACGTCTCTTCTCTGCTGCCCCCTTCACCTCTCTGCAGTGCTTAGGTACTTCCGTTCCTACCAGAGCATGGAAATGTCTCTTCTCAACCCCCTAATTCTATTCCTGGCTTTAGAGGGGTCTCTCTGTGGAGGTCTGCCAGCAGGCCTAAAGGGCATTTAGAACTGCAGAGCACCACTCTGTAGGCGTCATTGGTAAGTACAGCCTTCCTGGCAGCTTGAGACCCTGAAGAATCATTTTGGACAAGTTCCCTCAGCCCCAGGAGTGCTTCCTCCACAACTTCACAGGGTGGCATCCACAGTGCTTTTGGAGCTGCCTTTCCACTGCCTCCCCTCCTGCTGGTGTTTTGCAACCACCCTCAGGTGGTCATAGAGAAGTGGGTTGGTTTCCCAAGTGACAGGACAAGAGGGAATGGCCTTGAGCTATGTCAGGGGAAGTTTAGATTGGACATGAGGAAAAATTTCTTCACAGAAATGGTCCTCAGGCACTGACACAGGCTGCCCAGGGAGATAAGGGATTCACCATCCCTGGAGATGTGCAAAAGGCAGGTAGATAAGGTGCTTGTGGATGTGATTTAGTAGTGGTCAGGTACGGTTGGAGGGGATGATCTCAAAGGTCTTTTCCAACCTAAAGATTCAGACCCAAACTTAGAGACGGTAGCACACCTGGGTGCCTCCTCAACCAGAAATTCCTACAGGTTGTTGCGGCAGCTCTTGGTGGTGGCACCTGGCTGCACATGAATTTCTGAAGCAACCTCTATGGAAGGGAACTTTGTTGGTTTTTATGTGTATACGAAGGTACAGCTCATGGGGGACCCACCAGTAGCAGTGACATTTGACCAAAGAAAGGCATTATTTGTTGTGATTACTACTAACTGCTGTTATTTCCGCTTCCTCCAACGAGATAAGAGCTTGGCTTGATAATCTAATGGAATGTGTCCTCTTGGAAAATGAAAAAGCGCTTTTGTCTGAATTTCTAAGGATACAAAGCTTACACAACGGTATTATTTGTCCATCCATTCATCCATCCCTCCCTTCCCAGAACATGCTACCCAAAGGGATATATTGATATCTTTTTCTAGTTGAAAGGTAAGCTAGGAAGAAGAGAATCAAATGAATGCCTCCTCAGAGACAAAAATCTGTTGTTTATGTCCTGTTTGGCATTGGCAGCCAACCCCTCAAAGCACGTGCTGCTGCCCCTGGCAGGCAACAGTGAGGGGACAGGCAGAAGCCAGCAGTACTGAGCGGACTTTGAGGTGACAAACAAGGTAGGTTACTCCCCTGAAGTGTATCTGGAAATAAGGACAAAAGCCTGTGGAGATCTCTAGAAGCTCTACAAATCCTGCTCCTCATGAAACAGCTTTCTTTTTTCTGTCCTCCGAGACTGCTCACCTTAGCAGCACGGCCATTATTCAGAAATTTCCATGCCACCTCACACAGAGATGTCTTCTGCTGCAGGTCCCACAGAGCAGACCTACTCCTCGTAGTCTGTGTGGAGGCTCCAGGCCCATCCATGGATTTTGGTTCTAGCACCAAACCCAGCTTGGTAAGTGGTTTCTTCCTTATTTTATCAAAAAAAACCCCTTTGCCAGAGGTCAGTCACTGCCTCTTTGCAGACATCCCTAAGGTTTTTTTTGTTCCTATACCAGCTACTGGGGCAAACACATGTTCCATGGAGAGCTTCCAGATTTAACTGTTTGATTGCATAGCGCATTGGGCTTGACAGGGTATTTTTTTCACCTTGGTAGGGACCAGCAGGCTGAGTGTCACTGTAGCTTTTCTGAAAGGAGACTTGCTCACACCCCAGAATTTTCTCTTCCACAAGATGAACAGAAACTAGCAACGATGGACATCTCTGGAGCTCCAAGGACACCCAGAAGAGCAGCACCAGGGAAGGCTGTGGCCAGCTCAGCGGGGGCTGCATTCACAGGACATAACTTCAGGAGAAAAGGATGTGGTAGAAGGAGGGATGAAGCAAGAATGGGAGGGTAGACAGCTGAGGGTGGTAAAAGTGGAACCAGGGCTCTGCAGTGGCTCAAGACCCTGCCTAGTGCTTGAAACAGAGGTGTACTATTCTTGGGTACTTTGATAGAAGCAACTTTGATGGGCAGAGACATACAGGCTTCATGAGGTCTTGCGCTGAGCCCTGTTCCAAACTCTGGGCAGGGTATCTCATGCATACGCATCCCTATGTCTGTGTAGATGTGTGCTTGTCTCCCTGTGTGCAGGAGCAGCGCCGGGATCCCCCGACCTAGCAGTGAAGTTCAGTAGAAGGAATGGCCTGCGCTTCCCGCCTGAGGCAAAAGGAATTCTAAAAACTAATTCCCCAAAATGAGTGCCAAAAAGCTAATGAGCTTTGCTTCCCCAACCCCTAGGAAACACATCTCCCCCCTCTTGGGGTGCTCACGTGGCAGCCGGGCTTGCCACAGCTCTGCTGCTCCTCACGTGGCCTTCCCTTGTGAGGTGAAATTTGCCAGAAAACGAGGTGCTAGGCAGGGAGAAAACATGAGAAAGACTCTTGGTCTCACCAGAAGTTGTGCTCCCCTGGGCAGGGAGGACACCTAGAGCTGCCCGTGTGCATTTCCCCACTCCGGAAACGCCATGGGAGCCTGGGCAGAGTCAGCTTTGGAAGCTCTCTGAACAAGCCTTGGCAGGAGGCAGAGGCCAAGAGGTGCCAAGGTGAGGAATAAGCCAAGGCGTTTAGGAAAGGAGGAGGAAGTCCAAGGACAATGACTGCTGGGCCTTTGCCAGGTCTGTGGGAGACCACTAGGTGGGACTGCGAGGAAGACACAGGCTCCTTCCAGGTCCCCCTTCTCAAAACAAAGAGGCTGGATGTAAATGACCTTCATCTACCCCTCTGCCATCCCCTCACAGGAACAGCATGACCCCCAGCAGGAGCAGGGAATCTGCGGCATCGTGACACAAGAGGTCAAATCCCAGTGCACAGATACAGGAATCAGCTGAGCCTGAGGGAAGGACGTGGGCTGAAAGAACACAACCGATGCCTTTAGAAGCCTGGGCGGTATGGCCACCACCATTCCTCAGAAGACAAGTTATGAATGTCTGGGTCCCAAGCAGGAGAAGATCCAGCCTGCTGAGAGCTTCTTTCGAAACACTGCTCTGAACTGACTCCTCACCACAGCTCCCCGGGGGCAACATCCAGCCCTGTTGTAGTTATCCTCAAGCTGTCTGGCAGAACTAAAACGAAGCCATCTTGCTGCCGTGGAAGCAGGACTTTCCCTGTGCCTTTGAGCTTCACTGGGGTGCATACAGGGGAGAGTGCCTTGAAATTTAATTAGAGAAACTATGCAGCTCTTCATCCTTCCCGACTGCCTGTCTGGAGGGCCCCAGCACAAAAAAAAAAAAAAAAAAAAAAGCCCTCAGCTAAGGCAGACAGAGAAAATCCACAGAAAACAAGGGAAATACACCAAAGAGCACCTCCGGCACTGAGTATTTTTCTGGTTCCAAGGAAGCCAAATATACTCTGGCATCTGGGTTTCAGTATTTCCATCCCAGGCCTGGGTAAGTGTAATTTTGAGGAGGATTAATTTGGGTGGTAACAAACAACCCTATTTCCTGGGACTTTCTGCTACGTCTGTGCCACTGGAAAAAGTGATTTTTCTGGGGTGCCACCATCCATAAGTTAAACCACAGAAAGAAGCATCCCAAAAGGGGTGGTCTCGGCAGCTGCCAGGGCCAGGCCTGTTGCAGTGGGGAAGGAGGCAGCTGGAACTGTCGTCTTGTCTGATCCCTGCTCTCATCCTTGTTGCACCAGGATCTGCTGTCAGGAAACACCACCCCTGCCCTGGGGGCACCAGGACTTGCTCCTGTCTGGAGGGAGAGCTGCAGAGAAGCAGGGACATGACAATCCAGCTGGAAAGGTAGAGAGGTTATCAGGAATGGATGGGCCCTGTCCTGTCCTCTCCCATCTTGGGGAGAAAGGGGTGAGGCTGGATGAGACATGGGGCCAAGCTCCTGAGCAATGCCTACGGTTTTCCAGGAAGCCCTACGAGCTACCTGTCTACAGGACCTCTGCCCAGGGCCCCCTATTGGCACCCGACAGTCTGCTCAGCACCTTCCCCCAGCCCACTCCAAATAGCTGCCTGCTCCAGCTGGTGTTCCTGCAGCCTTTCCTCCTCCACTTCCCTCCCACCAGTTGCTCCCATCCAGGCCTCTGTTACTATTTCGCGCATCGCTTTCTGCCCAATGCTTTTTCCTCCTCCGTGCCCTCCAGCACACCCTCCAGGTTACAGCTCCAGCCGGACAGGAACCCTGCTGCTCTCCATGCACAGGTCACAACGCAACACAGCCCTGTTCTTCGTTGCAACAGCTGCAGCAAACACAACTGAGAGCGACGACAGCATTTTCATCCTCTGCTGTCACTGCCCAGAAACGTTTCCCTAGAGTGTGGGCAGGCAGAGTCACACAATTGCTCAGGGATCCCATGTGCAGCTTATGTGTTTTGCAAAGCACATTCCCTCTGCCAGGCTGCTGTGTGACAGCATTAAAGGTCTTTAGTACGAAGCCTTCCTCCTGCCTCTCGGGGGTCTTGTCCCCTGCTCCTTTCAATCCTCCATCTGACCTGAATCCTTCCTGGCTGACCTGGTGCCTCTCATGTTGCACATACTCAATCGCAGAATGGATTGGAAGGTCGTCTGGTCCAACCCCCCACAAGAACAGGGACATCTTCAATTGGATCAGGTTGCTCAGAGTCCCATCCAACCTGACCTTGAATGTTTCCAGGGATGGAGCATCTACTGCTTCCCTGGGCAACCTGTGCCAATGCCTCACCACCCTCAGTGAAAAAGATTTCTTCCCAATATCCAGTCTAAACCTCTCCTCTTTTAGTTTAAAACCATTAAACCTTGTCCTATTGCTACAGGTCCTTTTCCCCATCTTATAAGCCTCTTTGAAGTACTGAAAGGCCACAATAAGGTCTCCTTGGAGCTTCTCTTCTCCAAGCTGAACAATCCCAACTCTCTCAGCCTCTTTGTAGGTGAGATGTTCCAGGCTTTTGACCATATTTGTGGTTTCCTCTGGACCAGCTCCAAAAGATCCACACCTTTCCTGTGCCGAGGGCTCTGGAGCTGGATGCGACATTCGCACCTTAAACAGCACTGGTCTCCTCATTCCCTCTGCAGTGAGAGCTTGCGTTCAGGCCTCTCCTCCTCCGATCAGTGAGTCCTCATGCTTATATCCACACTCATCAGGGAGACGGGTAGCAAGTCCTCTCTCCTCAGGTCCCTCTGGTATGAAGAAGTGCAGAATCTGTTAGCAGCTAATTTTCCACTCAGCAAGTAGAGTAGATTATGCTTAAGGATGGCAGAAAGCAATCCAATGTTTGAAGTCCCCACTTTGCTTCCCTCCTTACCACAGGGAAACCTGAAACCAAGATAAAAAAGCCTTTGCAGGCTATTTGAAAAATGCCAACACACACTGGATCAGAGAGGGTTTAAAGTGCACACTTTTATTTTCTATTACAAAGGCTAAAAGAAGCAAGTTTGTTGTTGTTGTTGTTGTTTTTATTTAAGAACAAAACCAAAACTGTTTGTTAAAACATCTACATTATTATCCTGATACTAGACCTTATGAAAGATACTAAGTTCTTTTTTTTAATAGTAAAGCGTGGTATTCTTAAATTATATTAATACAAAGACATATTAAAGGACTCCAAATTATTACTACCCAGCTCAGAACTGCAGCATCCCCTTGCTATCTTCTCCTTTCACTTGCTAAAACCCATCCATTTTTGACATACAGTTTCATACAAGCAAAGTAGGGTATTTTTTTTGTCTTTTACTTCCCCCTGTAAGGGTCAGGTTAACTCCAACACCAGCGCCACTTAAATCCCTGTCCCTGCCAAAGGGTTGGGGAAAATATTTTCGCTAAGTCCTTCAGCATTTAACAAGCTGATCTGAATCGAAGCCTCTGCTCTGTATGAGTGTGCGTGTCTGCAGTTATTTTAGAGGATGTGAGATTTCCTTCTAATGTTAAACACTTAAAACTTCACTTCTCTTGTTAAGAACCCTCAGCTTTGGTTCTGTGCCACAGAATTTTCTTGTTCTCTCATATGAATGAAGAAAAAAGAGAGAGTTATCGGAGGCTCTTGTGAACGCACGGCTAAAGCAGCCCTGCAACTTGTGGTTTATCTGTGGTAGAGCCGCGAGCGCTGAGCAGCTCTGCCAAGAGTCCATAACATGCTGAAGAAAATCTTCCTGGCTTGATAAAGCGAGCCTGGGAAGTCAGGCGTGAAGCTCCCTGCCTTTCACGATGTCCCCTGAAATAATATAAGCAAAGCCTTATGGTTAAAATTTCACTTGCTGGTTAGTATAATAATACTCTTTCACTGAGATGGGACCGTGAGGACATCCTAGGGGGGTTCAAAACTGCAAACAGGGAAACCTGTCCCTTCTCAAAGTTTATACCTATCTATATAAACCCCTCCCCTCTCTGTTATTTCTCTTTTCCTAACCCGAATAAAATATATTTAAACTGGAGATGCTGCGTTTCCCGGCCCGAGTCCTTTTCCTTTACCCTCACTTAAAAGATTCCTTCGATACCACACACATATAATATTATATAGAGCGATATATTTAATACCTGTGTATATATGTTTCATGGGAAGGGTCACATATATACACACTAAAACAAGTCTGGTGACAAAGTACTGCAACACCACAGACCAGGTTATCATATCAGGGAAAACAAAGAGAGATACTCAACACAACCCCCGTGACCGTGGGCCCCCGTCACCTCACGCACGCTCGCCCTCTCCCCGCCTCGGCCCCAAGCTGAACCTCATCACCGAGGCGGGGAGAGGGGACAGTGACCCACTCTGTAACCTAAACAAGTTATCGCATGAGAAATCACGGCGCAGCGAACGCTAGAGTCATGACAGAGATTCGGATTTGTTTTAAAAATAAAAACGCATTCCAATGTCTCCCCGATCCAGATTCACTTCCTTGGTGGCTCTGCCCAAGAGGAGCAGAACAAGATAATCTAGAAGCTGACGCCTGCCTCCCACCTCCTCTCCCTTTTCTCACTCTCTGTTTATGAAGTTGAGAACAAGAAGCATCAGGAGAAGGTACAATACAGGCAGCTCCAGTGAAGGGCAGCTCCTGACCACTCAAAACTCGCCATGCCTGATATTGCATTGGTCACTCTCTTTCCCTGTAGCTCTACGGATCCTTCCCCATCTTGTCCTTCTCCCCACACACGGGCAGAAGTGGAAATAACCACTTCCCTCCCCTCTCCTCCCAATACCTTCTCCCAGGTAAGGCATCTGTGTATCACCAGACGTTATGGTCCTGGCCCCTTCCAGGCCAGAAGAAGAGAAGCTGAGATCAAACCAGTGACCAGTATCCACATTTGAAGGAAAGGAAACAAGCTCAGAGGCACATTGAGCTCACTTTGGAGAGACCCAAGACCAGCATGCAGCGCACTCTGCTCCTGGGCCATAACCTTCCCATTAGAGCTGCTACACCTGCCCAGAGGCTGGTTTAGAAAGGTGCCAGTTGCCCTCACAGCGTCTCCTGCATTTCCACATCTGTATTTCCACATCCCATCTCTCTCGAAGCTGGGAACCCCAAGGATACAGGAGCAGAGAGGGAAAAGGGGGACCCAGCAATGCCAAAGCACCAAGCAGTTCACAGCCAGATTGTATTTATCACGGATACAGAGTACGTCTAGCCCCAAGGGCTCTGCGTTTGCTGTCCCAGGAGATTCTTTGGGAAAGAGACAACCCCTGGGAAGGCTGGGAAGCAGATGGATTTGTGTTCGAGTGGGCGGTGCCATCCATGCATGGAAAACTGCAGAGCACAGTTGGACTGCAGAAGAGAGAAGGAGAGGGGAGCTCAGGACAGGACACACGTTTACTGCTTACAGAATGAGACCGACTGCCAGAAGGAACAAGGCTGGCATACAGAGCAGCACCACCTCTTACCGTTGCCACGATAAAAGCCAAAAATCCTAGCCCAAAGCTCGGCATCCCCGGTTCCCACAGCATGGAACACATCTGGCAGGACAAGAGCAGGCACAAGGCTGGGTCCCACTGTGCCACTCACCATTGCCCATGCTGCCATTAATGTCCTTTTAAATGGGTCCCCACCCAGTTCTCTGGCAGCGTAGGGTAAATTGCAGCTCTAAATAACTGGTAACACACTGTTTAAATTGCAAAACGGGACCCCTGTTACCTCTCTCCTTCTCCTCAGGGCACAAGCCACCACAGAAACACAGGTTCCTTCTGGTTACAGCCTTCCTCCTGGCTGATACTCCTGCACAGAGTACGGTGACACAGTCAGTCCTCACTACACCTTCTAAATGGCTGCAGTCCAACTGGCACCAGTCACACCAGCCAAAAATCCGACCCAAAACCTCTCGCACTAAGAAAAACACCTAATGAGGAGTCACAGCTTTGCTCTCTGGGTACAGTCTGAAGTCACCTACAATCCAGTTCCCGCTGCTGCAAGCTGTTTTATTACTTCGCTGCTTTTCAGCTACACTCTATGGCAGAGGCTGTGACCCTCCTCAGCACCTCTGGGCAACACAGACAGCAGGACCTTAAGCCTGGATGTTTTAAGCCATATCTAGTGGTTTTCCTTCTTCTGCACCTCAATTCTTAATTCTTCTGGTGCTGAACTGCCAGAAGAGCAGTCCAGCTGCAGCAGTGCACATGGGGCTTGCTTTGCAGCACTGAGAAAAGGAGCACATGAACTCCACGGTCTCCTTTTCACCAGACATCTGGGCCTTTCTCTCAGCTTTGTCCTCTGAATCTCTGCAGCCACACTCCGAATTGAGAGGCAGGAGAATGACACAAGGAGAAATTCTCCAATTCGCAGCCCAGTACAGACTGGATTCATTCCTTGGAATGAAGGACAGCGAAAACAAAAAGATGGAGAGCAAGGAGAATTTGGGGGGGGAAAGAAAAGAGAGAAGACGGATCACGAACTGAGTGAGCATGGCGTTCGCTGGCCAAGGAGAATCATATTCACGATTTCATTCACCACTAATAAATCATCGTCTCATAATCGTAAAACAAAATAAAATAAAAAGTTCTCTTTGCAAGACGCAGATCTCGCTCTCCCTGCTACTGGCACTCTCGCAAAACCCGCCTCACATTTCTCCAGCCGACAGGCTCCCCCTGCCAAACCTCACTATACGCTGTCCCGCAATAGGAAGTTGTATTTCCCAAAGTCGTCATCCCTGGGGCAGAGCAGCATGTCCTTGCGGGCTTTGGCCAGTTTCTGCTTCAACACCTCCCTCCGGTCTAGCCACTCTGTCAGCTCGTCCTGGCCGTGGGCGTAGCGACATTCCTCTCCTTCAGGGCACGACTTGTTCTTCTGGAACCTGCCGGCATGAGGAGCACAATCAGGAGGGTCCCCACCCAGGACAGGGGTTTGAGCTCCCCACCTGAGATACTCAATCGGGACCCACCAAAACATGCTGCAAACTCTCAGAATCACAGAATCACAGAACAACCAGGTTGGAAGGGACCCACTCGATCATTGAGTCCAACCATTCCTATCAAACACTAAACCAAGTCCCTCAATACCTCATCCACCCGTGTCTTAAACACCTCCAGGGAAGGTGACTCAACCACCTCCCTGGGCAGCCCATTCCAATGCCCAATGATCTCCTTTCAAAGGGTGAGGAGATTCTCCTACAAACCCAAGGCAACATGAAGGCTGGGCACAGAAAGAGAGCTGCAAACAGAGCAACATCTATTTGGTTTATTTATTTTATTTATTTATTTAATCTCTTGGATTTAGTCAAGAGAATGAAACAACACAAGCTGGAACTGGACCAGCAGAAGTGAGGAGAAACCACCACATGAGAGGGAATGCCAGTTAACAGCCACAAGAGACACAACCTTCTCTCCAACCAAAATGGCATTTCTAACCATCACAACCCTTCTGAAGACATCTCAAGGCGTTGATTCAGAAGGTGTGAGGCATTCAAACCATTTAATAAAGCACCTGGGATTCCCCCAAGCATCAGGCCAAGCAGCAGCCAAGAGAGCTGGCAGTGTCCTGGCTATGGAGGGCACAGGTGCCCTCACTCTCATGAAGCTCACTCTCATTTTCTAAAGACACGTGCTCAGATACACATTTTTACCACTCAGTAGTGTGGCTGAGCACCTCTGGGATCCAAGAGCAGCTCACCAACAACCAAACCTGTCAGGTCACCCCACTCCTCCTCCACGTGGAAGCCCTTGGGGACTCCATGAGAGGAAGAAGAGGGTGAGGTGGAGAAGAAGGAGGAGGAGGTGGTGAAAGAGGAGGGATAACAGAGGCCCTGGGCCTGTCGCCCTGTCCCTGCAGCAGCCCAGGAGGCAGACAAGGTAATGAATGGTACCTTTCGCAGAGCCGGAACTCGCCCATGGGGAAGCGGTAGCTCCAGCAGCTGGAGTCACTGTCTGAAGTGAAGACCTTCTCCTTGTGCTTCTCTGACTGGATGTGCTGCTGCCATTGCTTCTTGCTGTTGCTATTTTTCCCACAGAGCCAGCAGTGGTAGCCCATCTAACCGGTGCAAACAGGGCAAAAGACCAGTCAGCATGTGAACAGTCACCCCCACTGGCCTTTCCCATGCTGGTACTGCCTCTCCCCCTCTCCATGAAGAGCATCCCGAAAGCTTTGCTCCATCTACATTCTCCCATGCTTCCCTGACGTGTCATCTTCAAGGCATCGTTCTGCTACTAAGAAGGAGCAGAGGAGATGGTTTGTAGAGGGATACCTACAGCTCAAATGGGCTCAGACCAGGACAGCTCAGTTCACTGAAAGAGCCCCCCTGCCCCTGATGAGGTGAGGTCTGACTGCAAGGCCCCCAGATGCACAGGCAATGCAAGACTCTTCCAGAGCACAAACTCTTACACCAACCGTCACCCCTGGACTAAGGAGACACGTCTGCCTCCAGTTTTCCCAGGCCTCTGTGCTCCAGACCCAGCTCTTCTCCAAGCTTCTCTCACTTTTCCAACAGAATCTTAGAATCACAGAATAGAATCACTAGGTTAGAAAAGACCCACTGGATCATCAAGTTCAACCATTCCCATCCATTGCTAGGTCAATAGGTCAGCAATGGCTTTGCCAGCTTTCCTGGGAGCATACAGGAGCCCTGGGGAGAAGCTGAGCCCACGCACAGGGAACCTAAGGTAGACTCCTACTGATTTGAGGATTAACAGAAAAGCCATTGCAGAGTCCTGCTGACCTCAGATCAACTCCTTCCTGCCCTCGCTATGCTGCTACAAGCTGTCCCTTTAATCTACATCACCACTGGCTTTCCCACAAGAGCAATTTGGTCCCTGCTAGGTCCCCCTGGGGCACACGAGAGGGCAGGAATTCAGCGCTGAGGAGGAGGAGGGATGAAGAGCAAGATATTAGCTGATTACCATGATGTCAGCATAGTCGGTGGGCATCTGGATCTGTTTCTCCCCTTCTCGCGAGGTGAGCGGTGTCCCTTCTCCAGGCTTCCCAGGATTGTGTTTCTTTAGCCACATGTCGTAGGTCTGCTGCATATCTAGTACTGCACAAAGGCGACCCATGAAGTCACTCAGACAACCTCCCAGACTGCACACAAACTACAAGAAAAGGACAGGCGCTGGGGCAGCCCTTCCCTCCCCTCTCTTGTGCAGTAGTACCTGCCCTCAGGCTGAAGGCCTGGGCTTGGGAGGCCCAAAGAAACCTCCCTGAATGAGAGCCCTGGGGAAAGGAACCAAATTCACACCACACCACCTGGTGTAGCGAGGTGTCTTCTGTGAGTCAAGGGGAAACTGTGACAGCAGCTACGCAAAGTATTCAGGAAGGAGGTAAAGTGCCCCAGGATCTCCGTGGACTTCAGCCCACAAGGCAATTCTCCATCAGGTCTGATTCTGCTTGACCTCAGCAGACACCTCATTCCAGCAGGGAAGCTAAGGCAGAGGGGCTGGATTCAGATCCATCCCTTCCCTTGATGGCTTCACCCTCAGCACTCAGGAGGGCAGAGAGCCCTTAACAAGCTGGCCACATGAAGCAGTGGGGAAGGGAAGAAGACCTCATGATAACCTGTCCCAAGTTCAAAACCTGCCCAGAGGAGTGCAGTTCATGTCTCTTGCTGCTTTTGTTTTAAAACCCACTCGGTATGCTACTGGGGAGAAAAAATTTGTCTGTAAGCTTTGACTACAACACTTGCCTTTCCACAATCAGCTCCTGAGAGAGGCCACAGAAACATAAATGCTTGCACACACCAATGTGATGCTGTAAGCATGCTCAGTGATTTACTCCTCATTAAACGCACAATTGAGGCACTAGTGCACTTGGGGATAATGAAATCAAACTCCCCCAAACTGAAAAGACCGATGTCATTTGAAGATTAACAGTGGTGTTTGAGCAAACCCACCCAGACTGGTCCGATGAGCTTTAAAAGCCTCAGCAACAAAATTACTCAACTGCAACAAATAACAGCATTTAGCCCAGCAGAGGAAAAGACCTTTCCACCCAAGGATAAGGACTGAATAAACTCAAGGCAGGCGTGAAACCCTTCAAGTTTTCCAGTGTCTCCCAACAAAGCCAGGTGAGCACGTGGAAAAACCAAGCCTTCCAAAGAGAGTCTTTTTCCCTGGTTGCCATTGGTCTGATTATTAAGGATTAACACCACAGAGGTGGCCACACCAGAGAGATGGCCGTCCAGGACATGGACAAACCCGCAGCTACCCGCAAAGGTTCCAGCCAAGCTCCTCCACAAAGGCACCACCCAATGATGTTCTCATTCAGGATCTCAAACCCATCCCTTTGACTACAATGCCATGAGCAGGGAGTGCCACAGCCCAGAGGTAAGGGATATCAGCAGCAATGAGCAAGGAAGCCAAAGAAGATATAAGACAGAAGAGACAGATAAAAGAGAAGCTACAGGTTGGGACTGGTGCTCTGGCAGAGCTCCATATGGATCCAGGGCTGGGACAGTACAGACAACTGGAGGGACAGCAGAGAGTGAATTCAAAGAGCTGCAGAAAGGGAAGGCAGAAATGGAGCAATGCAGGGCGTGGGACCAATAAGCAGTAGTTCCAGGGCAAGAGACTCAATATATACTTGCGTGTTTAAGAAAAGAACAGGTCTACACTACTGTAGACAAAACCTGGCCCACAAACCCACCTAAGCTCATGGTACCAGCTCTGTTCAGCTCCATCTCTGTTGCTGAGGGTACATCTTAACAGACCCTGTACCCAAACATCCTTCCTTCTCCCCAGACATCCTCTTCCCACTCCCCAATTTCTCTGGCCCATGTTTCCCCTACTCACTTTTATTTTCCTTCATGAAGGTCCACATATCTCTCTCCTCTGGGCTGTGGGCAAAGGAACAGTTGCCCACATACTGGCACTTCCTGCCATTTTGTGCATGGATACACAACTGTTAAAAGACGGAGAGCAAATTTTAGCATCTGCACAGACTCCACTTGAAAGCAGGCTCAAAAAAACCCAGCTAAGATAATAAACCGTACACAGGAGAGGTTGTAAACAGGACGCTTCATACATCACTAACTCGTTCTTCTTTTCCTCAAGCTCCTGATGTCACGAAGGGTAAAGACTTCTCATTTTTCCTCAAGCTCCTAATGACATGGCAGGCAAGACTTCTTTATAAACATGCAGACAGCCCAGTTCAGCCCTGGCCTCTCCCTCATTGCCATTTCTATAGGTGACCATGTGAAGGCATGCACTGGCCATGGGCGAAACAGCAGGGAGCAACCTAGATCGACCCAACGGTGTCTCCTGCTGGTCACGCTGCTGGTCCCCAAAAATGACTCATTCTTTATCTCCAAGTGGGTGGAAAGTCGCCTTCTGGGTTATTTTGACCTCACTAGCACACACAACTTTACCTCATAGCTACCAAGACCACCATTGCCAGAGAAAACGAGAAGCTTTTCAAGTATTGTATTTACTGATTGACGCTTCTCCGCCAGCTCTGCCACCAGAGGAGGACTGCAGTCTGGAGACCAGTTGGCCCACGCAAACTGGGGGAGACACAGAACGCTGCTCCTCTCTGGCAGGGACTGGGTGGGAGCTCAGGCAAAGCACACTCTTGTAGGGCAACCTGCCTTGGCTGCGTGATCTGTGACTCACCTGCTGGCCTCATCTCCTACTGCAGTAGCTGAAAACAACCCTTGCTCCCCTCCCCAGCTTCTAGAAACTGCTTTGCAACTGGAGAGCACTCAAAGCCTGTCCATGGACTAAGTGGCAGCAGATCCCATAGAGTCGGAAGGGAAGGAGTTTTCTCCTTTCAGGGAGAAAGGAAAAGAGAGGGGAAGAGAAATCAATAGCCAATTTGGGGGATGATATTGGAGACTGGTTATCTAGTTTTCCTCACAGCACATATCGTTCTAGCTGAGTTCTTAGTTTCGCTTTCAAAACACGTGAGCAGCACAGCCACGGCAAAGGCAGGGATAGGCTTCTCCCAAACACTCCTTCTTGCATCTCACCCACATTAAGAAACCTTGGCCTAAGGGGAGACATAAATCTCATTTCCAAACCCTGTGCCAGCCACCTCTTGAGACTGTGACTGCATTAACAGCAACGTCAGAAACTCGCATATGTGAGTGGAGTGGCTTAAATGGGTGCCTCTCATTCTTCCCTCCATCCTTTCGCTGGATGCGTTTGAGATCTTGCTGCCCTCAGTCTGTCTTTGCCTCCCACCTCTACCAACACATACCTGCTTCCCTGCCAGGTCTACAAAACATTACACCATGTTCAGAGGGAAGGGGAAGGGGTTCCTGGCCGTACTGGGCACGGGGCTTACATCATACTGCTGTGGGAAGTTGCGGATGGAAGGCAGTGGTCGGACTGACACCCACTTCTTCTTTGCTTTGGACATCACCAGCAGGACGCGACGTTCCTTTGTCCAACTGAAGAAGAAGAGAGAATAAATCAAGAGACGCAAAACGAAGAGCAGAACAAAATTTTGTTTTACTCCAAGACCCTTAAAGACTGAGAGATGAAGAGATACTCCAGTCCAGCTTGTCCTCCTCACTATCCAGCTGCTCCTAGACATGCATGTCTGTGACAAAGAAGACACAACAAGGGTATTTTAGGAAGGTTTCTCCCTGCACTTATCATATATTTCCTGGGATATCTCTTCTCATAAAGCCACAAAACCCTCTCCCAAGTGTCATATGGCACAACCATGGATTATTGAACAGCTGCTTTCCACCTTTCAACGCAAGCAGTTCTTGTGCAATCAGATCCAAGAAAAACGTTTGGGAATATTTTCTGTTTGAAAGGTGCAGTAGAAATGCAAGTCACTACAAGCACTGTCTTATGAACAGGTTCCAGGAGTATTACTCCTCCTGCAGCACCAGCAAGCGATCACCAGATACCCTGGGCACCTCCGGCTCTATACAGCAGCTGCGCAAAGAGTTGTTATCGTCCCTGTTCCTGGAAGAGATCCTCACTTGCTCACTTTCTCCAGCCACCGCTGGTTCTGTCTCTTTCTCATCTAAGGGCTTATATTTGCGATATGATGCTGGATTTTGCTTTTGTGATTTGTGTTATGGGAAGTGCAATCCTCTAAACCCTTCCACCTTATCCTGCCAGGGTGTCTGGGTGAGAGACACCACAGTTTCCATAACCCAATGGTGCTTTCCCAGCTGATATTTCTCTTCTGTCACACCAAACACCTTCCGGGGCTCCAGGGAGCCAGGAAGTGCAAACAGACAAGGCATGCAGAGAAGAGCAATAAAAACAATGAAAGAGCCGAGGAAAATGACTTAGAAGGAAGGAGAATACCTTGAATCACTGCTAACATTGACTTGACAGACATCTGCAAACAGCTAGGAGTGTAAACAAGCGCAGAGGAGAACTATCTTAGTGACCTTGCTAAGAAGAAATGATAGTGACTGGGGAAAAAAAGGGAATTGTGGGAGCTGGACAGCATGCACCAGGATTAACAGTCTGCACAATGCTGGCAGCAAACACAAACAGTAAAGAAGAGAACTGGAAATTGGAAAACAGTTATCTGCAATGCTTGCTATAGTGACAAACACCCTGAGCGGCAAGAGGCTGTTGGGAAACCTTACATCTTCTTCCAAAGAGGTCAAATGAAGCCCTGGAGTGGGTAAAAGGAAAAATTCTTGTCCTTGAGGAGGGATGGGAGAAAGAGAAAGTCACATTGCTCACCAGTGGCGGGCTTTGGCACTACAGTACTTGAGGTCTTTATCTGGCTCCACCAGCTGCCCGTTCCTCCAGCACTGGCCACACACAAATTTCATCTGGAGGTCAAAGGTGCTTGACGTGGGAGCTCGGGGAGAAGCCTGGAGAAGAGAACGACAGCCTCAGGCAAACAGAGCCAAACTGCACCCTGCAAGTTGCCACAGAGATGGTGGCAATTCCCTGCAGGCCCTCGTGCCAGCCACAATGCAGGTTAAATCAGAGACAGCCCATCTCGTTTGCTGGTGTTTGCTGGTGGCCTATTGATATACCAGACAGCAGGAAAACCACCGCCTGCTTTAGCACGATTTTCTGGGCTTTGACATCTGGTCAGGCAACCTGGCAGCTTCAAGCCCTGACCAGGCGTGGCTGTGAAACCACTGCAGTTTATGTCCATTTACAGACAAATTCTATGAAACCTGCCCCAGTGCTTAATCCCTGCTTCACAGAACAACAACCAACCAGGTTGGAAGAGACCCATCGGATCATCGAGTCCAACCATTCCTATCAAACACTAAACCATGTCCCTCAGGACCTCATCTACCCGTGCCTTAAACACCTCCAGGGAAGGTGAATCAACCACCTCCTTCCCTGCAGGGAGAGCAATCCATGTCCCCCTTCCTACCTAAGGAAAGTGCTCAGACGCACAGCTGAGAGAGCCCTCTCGGGAGGGAGCCAAGCCATGGCACAGGACCCACCACTCCTGGTTTTGGACCAAAAGGCTCATATCACAGCTAGCATTTGACACACTGAAGCCAGAGCTGGGCCCTCTTGTTAATATCCTTCAAAGCCATTTCTGGGTAGAATTCCATCTCTCAGAGTTCCTTTGCACTGGGCTTCACGGGCTATTAATCCTGATCCTCAGATGTATTTCATATCTTCTTAGCCACTTCACTTTGTTGGCCTTCTACCTGCCCCTGTGAGAAGGCTGTTTGGGGATTAGGATTAAGAGATTGTGGAGGGGGGAAAAAAACAAAGGAGCCAGTCCCACATCACTGCTGCCTCACATTTTCTGAGCAAATCTCTGGAAAGCCGTTTGTGTTCTGTATCACCATTGGAAGACATGAGGCTGGTGTCTCCAGGTCATTGCCAAAACAAAGAGTGTCACTGACTGAATGCTGGCGACCCATGAAGCACATGTACCAGCAAACCAGCTCTCTTAACTGCTAACCACACAAGCAGCCCATCCCAGGTGCCACGCCGTGACTTCTAACCCAGAGCATCTAATAACAAACAGACTGTCAAACCATGGCTCCAAGGAGCAGCCTTCTGCCAGCAATTCATCAGCAGTAGCATGAATCCTGCGTCTAGCGTTCAGCAAAGGGAAAACAGCAAGCACAGGCGGTGCAGAATCAAAGCATCTCCCAGGAAACACCACACAAGCTATCGACTACCACTCCGCATCCTCCAGAGCCGCTCTTTCAGAGAAGCAGAGTTGACATACAAAGGGCCCTCCATCGCCATGAAAAGCTGACCTCTGCCTGTGCTGACTACAACAGGCCATCGCCACTCTGGATGTCCCTGCAAAACGATCCTTCCAGATCATCTCTGTTGAAAAGCAGTGGTGATTCTGGCCTACTTGCCTGTCAGATGGCCTTTCTGATGGCATCTGGCATGTGAATCGTTCATCTGTCAGCTTTCACCACTGCTGATGATCGCCAAGAACACATCAAAGCTGCAGGACGGTCAGGGTTGAGATCTGGGATATCAAAGGTACTTCTCTCTCGGATGAACAGCTTCTGAACAGCAGTTTTAACCTCCACTTGGTTTCCAAAGGAAATTGTCCTACAGTTTGCCACTCCCTCACATTGACTATAGGCCTAAGGTAACAAAACGGCACTGCTGGCACATTCCCTTTTGTCACTTCCATGCTAGCTACCAATAATCCTCCAGGTGACAGATCTCTCAGCAAATCCAGGAAGCTTGGCTCAAAGGCACTGACACAGGAAAAATAAAAAGTGACTGGCTCCAGAAGGCACAATAGATCAGAGACAAAGGAAACTGGGGAAGAGAAGGATCCAGGGAGACCTTATAGTGACCTTCCAGTACCTGAAGGGGCTACAGGAAAGATGGAGAGGGACTTTTTACAAGGGCATGGAGTCATAGGATGAGGGGGAATGGCTTTAAATTAGAAGGGGGGAAGATTTAGATTAGATGGTAGGAAGAAATTCTTCACCTTGAGAGTGGTGAGGCACTAGCCCAGGTTGCCCAGGGAAGCTGTGGCTGTCCCATCCCTGGAGGTGTTGAAGGCCAGGTTGGATGGGGCTTTGAGCAGCCTGGTCAGGTGGAACATGTCCCTGCCTATTGCAGGGGGGTTGGAACTGGATGATCTTTAAAGTCCCTTTCAACCCAAACCATTCATTGGTTCTATGAAACTGTTTCTCAGGCAGTTCTGGTGATCTGGGCTCTTTTCCCCACAAATTCTTAACCGTGCATTTCTTCATCAGAGTCATGCAAACAGCTGGTCAATCCAGTGGGCACGTATGCTCCTAGGGGATTAGGAGCCAAACAAAAAATCAAAGCTGCTGCCGTTGCTGCTACATGACTGCGTTTGTAAAGGCAAGACGCATACCTGGCAGGCTGCTGACAACCAGCAGTGTGGAAATTAGTATCACATGAGGCTCTAGTGGGAGGAAGCCAGGCAAAAGCACCTCGGGCTGTGGCACCACCCCTTGCTATTCAGCCAGACAATCTAGTGTTAGCTCTGCACCATGGCAACCAAATAAATAGAAATCTTTGGCAAGGCAGCTCTCTGCTTCAGGCTTTGCAGAACGCAATGGCCTCAGCACGGCCACTCGTGTGCGTCTCCCAACTTCAGGAATGCCTCTCAGCGATACTGAAATGCTCTCTCGAGGAGCCACATGCCTTGGGAAACTATGAGGAGCCAAGATTACTCAGCCACCTGAGTGAGCTATGCTTAGGTGTAAATACCCCTTTATGAGAGACTTTCCTTTCCTCTCTGTGTTTAAATTGCTAATTCTTAAGAGAGTTGTTATGAGGGTCCTGCAGCTGGATAGTGGAGTAAAACTGAACAGCCCTAAAAACCCAGAAAAACAGAGGGATGAACTCCCTTGATTTCCAGGGATAAAATGGGAGTCAAGAACACCCAGATACCTCCATACGATAGACTCTCCTACTGACTGCCTGTTCCATCTGCAGTCACTGGGTTTACTCCTGCTGTAGCCTCCTGGGTAGAAGGAAATTTCATAGAATCATAGAACAACCAGGTTGGAAGGGACCCATTGGATCTTCTAGTCCAACCATTCCTATCAAACACTAAACCAAGTCCCTCAAGACCTCATCCACCCGTGCCTTAAGCGCAAGATGCCTGGCAGGTCTTTAGCAAGCAGTGTATCTTCGTCTTCCACTTGTTGCTACATCTCCTGACCTGCACCATCACAGCTGCTGGGTCCCTGTATGCTGCCTGCTTTTCTCCATGACTGGCCAGCCCCAGCATGGATCAGAGGGTGCAGAACGGAGGGTGGATCACACAGGATGGTAGGAAGGAGGGGTCTGCTTTTACAGCTCTCCTGGGAAGTTTTCTTTGCCCGTCAGCCAACTTAGAAAGCTGGAAGGACGCTGAGAAAACTCTGAGTCACGTTAGCCTGCTTGGACAGGAGAAAATAATGGCAAAAGTAAACACCTCTCAACAGATATGTTAGTTCTGCCCCCGGGGTCTTTGGCAGTGGGCCAGTGTCTCATCCCAGAGCCGAGTACGTACCAATGCCAAAATCATGGTTTGCTATTGCAAACGCATGCGTTTGACCAACCAGATTCTTGTCTCCCTCCACAGTGCCAGGCTGCCAATCCCTATAGACAACTGACAGAGCTGCAGGTAGGCACTTTCTGACTGTACCAACAAAGCTGCTGCTTCGCCTCCACATAAACTCATGCCCTGAAAGGGTGGAAGATGCAGTACAGCTCTGTGACAGGCATTTTGTGGGGCGCAATCAGGCCCGGTCATTGGCCTTCAGCCCTAACACTGCCCGCAGGGCCCAGAAATTGTAGCTCTCTGCCCGCTCCCTGACAGCTGATAGAGCAGGTGTTGGCATTTCTCTTCCTGATCCTCTGCTCCCTACAAGCCCAAATAGCCAGAAAGGAAACCTTCACTCAGCGTCCAGATCCCATGTGTTTCAGAAGACATGCTCCGGCCACGCCCGCTGATCAACTTGTTCTTTCGACAGTAGCACCTCCAGACAAAAGTCAATTTGAAGCTGCAAGACTTATAGGAAAACAGCTGTCCATCTATCCCCAGATTGTACACAGAGAATAGCAAGACAAAGCTTTCTGGAAAATGCAGGCAGATCCACAGCAGGCAGGACAGAACCAGTCACTCTCCATGGGTCAGGGACTGCTGATATAAAACCAACTACTGTCACGAAGTGCTGCAAATTCACACTTAGTTTCCTCCACGATGGAGATGCGGGGAGCTGCCTCTGTCCCCACACTGGGCAGAGAGAGATCACAGCCAGCTCTGTCTGCAGGGACCGTTCAGATCATCCAGGTTCACTTCTCGCATAATCTAGGCTACTGAAACTTGCTGCCTCAGCCTCCTAAGTGGCTAGAACATATTCCTTAAGGAAGTCAGATGGCTTTGGGAACTGGAGACCTTGATAACTCTAGACTGCTGCTTCTTCTCCCAGGTGACGGGACAAGATGAGAGGCAATGGCCTTAAGCTCTGCCAGGGGAGATTTAGGCTGGACATTAGGAAAAAATATTTCATGGAAAGGGTCATTGGACCCTGGAACAGCCTGCCCAGGGAGGTGGTCGAGTCACCTTCCCTGGAGGTGTTTAAGGGACAGGTGGATGAGGCACTGAGGGGTATGGGTTAGTGATTGTTAGGAATGGTTGGACTCGATGATCCAGTGGGTCTTTCCCAACCCAGTGATTCTATGATTCTTGTTCCTCTCCCCAGCCATCCCAGATCACAACAGCAGAATGGGCTGCACAGATACATTGCTGATCATCTCCTCAAAGACAGCTCCATCTCATGCAGGTGGACAGAGTCCACTGCAGTCACCTGCGTCTTTCCTGGTGGGATAACCCATCTCCATCAGACCTACATCAGTGCCTTACAACCTTCAGAACACTTCTGCTGACCCATAATCTAGTCAAAAAAGAAGCTGCTGCACACCACATGAGTCACTTGGATCCTTTTCCTAACAAAACACCTCTTCTGTAGGATGCTTGCAGGCTTCACCCAGTGCCAGTCTCTGCAGTGGGCAAGAGGTCCCAAAGATGAAGAACCCTTGCTCTAACAGTAAGGCACAGGTCAAAGGGAAGCTTAGGCTTCCAGAAGGGGAAAGCAAGCTGTCAAGTTGGAACAAGAAGGATTCACTACAGTTTCCCCACCATTTTTGCAGGGGAGAGAATTACTCCTATGTCTGAGAGCTTGCTAGGACATATGAAGTTTTTAATCTCATCAGATGCCTCCCCTCAAAGTAATTAAAGAACAAAATTTCCCTGTTTTGACAGCAAAAATGCTTTAGTTTAACCTCAGGGCTGGGCTAGGAATCATCTTCACTGGTGGGCTCTGCTCCTACACCACAGAACACCACTTTAGGGAAAGAAAAGGATAAGGCAGCACCACCCATAGCCAACAGGTTGGAAGAAAGCAAACAAAGATATGCCCTTTGCTTATAAAACAACTCTCCAGGAAAAGCTCTTGGCAGTGCTGGAAGGTGCAGCCAGAGGCACCTTTTCCCACACCGAGAGACTGGCGGCACTAAGGGATGCAAAGCTCGCCATCGCCTCCTCCTGGCAAAGAGCCACTAAGGCCTCTGCCCAGCTTCAGCAGCATCTGAGCTGCAAGCTCCACCCACTCCTGCATTTACAGAGGTCTTGTGGGTCATGAGTAATTCCTCAGAGTCCTTCCAACTGCTGTATCGTCCCTTGGCCACTAAAGGGCAGTAGGACACCTGCTCTCTGTGGCCACGGTCCCTGAAATCTTCCAATTTCACTTGTAAAGTGTCTCTGCACGTTCCACTCCCTGTTCTGGAGCCCATCACTGAACAGAGCAGATACAACACTGCAAAACAAGGCACAAAGCTTATTAATAGCATTGCAACCAGGAAAGCTCTCAGCTATCCTCCTCCTTAGGGGCCAGCCTGGTCTGCCACAGCAGAGGGAGGAAAAGAAAAAGTGCTCGAACAGCTAGGAGCAAAACTGGGCTGCAGGCCCTAGATGCACCTTACTCACCGTGCTGTTGGCTGGTTTGCTGGCATGTGCCTCCATCTGCTGCCAGTACTTCTTAGATTCCTGCACAATATCTTCATGGGTCATTCCTGGCAAGAAAAGAAGACAGGACTTCAGTTACCCTCCTTCAGCCAAGAGCAGAGAGGGAGGGAAGTGTTGTAGGATTTCCTGTGCTGGTGCTTAGCATGCTCAGAGTGTGCTGGAGTGTGGCCGATAGCTCCCAACAGTCCCACTAGTAATGTCTGGACATGGGTTGTGAGGGGACCTCACACCACTACAGAACGTTTTCAAGCAACAGGCTAGGGAAGTTCCTCTCTCCAGCACTCCCATGCAAGTTAGATGAAAAGGGAAGAGTTTGGTCTCCTCGGCTCATTCAGACCCGGTGTTCTGCTCACACTGAGTGCAACGGATTCCAATGCTGCCTCCAAGATGCTGATTCTTGACTAGGGATCAGGACCTTGACCTTTCCCTCAACACTCTATCAACAGATCCTACCCAACGCCCAGAAGACAGCACTTTGTTACAGTTGATCTACTTTATACTGGAGTTATTGCAAGTAGCTTGGAAGATCAGATATTCCACTGAGACATCTAGCCTCTCCAAGAACCCTGAAGCCTCTCCTAATTCCTTCTGGATTTAATCAGCACTTCAAGGCACACATCTTCACCAATGAAGAGAGTTGAAATTCAACATAAATACCAAGCACAACCAGAGCAGCAAGGAAAGACCAACAGTGCAAAACCAACTGTGGAACAGCTGCAAGTACGTAACCTGCAAGGAAAGATCTGCGAGGTTTTAGGAATCAGACAGCAAGAAAAAGGGTTGTTCAGACCTTATCTAAAGAACTAGCTCCTGACTAAGCAAGTAATGAGGGAACAGCCCCTTGCAGCACCCACCAGCTACATGGGCACTACGATTCTCAGAGCACTAAACTGTGAGAGAAAAGTATGGAAAAGTAGAAACTATCTGGTCAACAACAAGGAGCCCGTTACCATAAAAGCCATGTTGCTTAAGCACTATAGAGACCCGAGACAGCTGCCAAAACAAACTGAAGCAAGGATCTTGCAACAGCCAGATACCTGCAACAAGTGGGGTGTCTATGGATGGCCTTGACGCAGCACTGCCAGCACACACAGGTTGCAAAACTGCTTGCTTTGCTTTTACCTACAGTTTTTATTACTGAACTGAGGTGTTCCCCAGGCATGCCATATGAACACGGTCTTTGATCCGTGAGCCAGTGTGTTCCAGGTTCCAGAACTTAAGGGCCAGCAAACATAAGTTTTCATTTCAGCTTAGGCTGTTTCTAACTGGGTAAGTCACTGCATTCCTGACCTTGGTTTCCCCATCTGTGATTTCAGCTGTCCAGGCTGCTGCCAGGCAACAATACTGCTGTTTGTACAGGGCTTGGACAGGATGCAAAGCATTCAGGAAACTTTACCATTCTTCAAGAAGATTTGCTCAGGCTTCCAACATGGCAGCTGCTGCACAGCTGGTACTGCTCCCAGATCAGAGCTCTTTCTGGATTTTCTCCTTCTTAACCATTAATCCCAGAAGGAACTGTGTAGAGTTAGATAAACTGCAACTCCCTCATTCCATGTCCAGGTATTCCAAAGCTGGACACAACACTGATCTGTGCTTCAGGGACAAAAAGCTACAAAACTGGGAAAACCACAGCAAAGAGTTAATAACCTGCACTGGACCTGGCAGAGAAAGAGCCGAAGTGACCTGTCTTCTCCTTTCTGGACACCTGCAAAGTGATCTTAGGGCTGCAAAAGCAGCAGATATAGCTCTTGTCAGAAAACTAAATTTCGAATGAAGTTCTTAGTAAACTGGCTTCCTTCTTCCAGTCCCAGAAATCTGAACTAACTCAACAATATGACCTAGGAATGTTGGGAAACAAACCCCTTCCCAAATATGAAAGGATGTTTTCCAGTACACCAGCTGTCCAAAGCAGGGACTGCCCCAAAGAGATGGTCTGGGGACCAAAAACCTCATGTGTTGATTATTTAAAACATTTCAGCATCTTTTGCAACATCATTAGTGAGGACAAAGACTCTGTGATTTCCATTGATGGAAGAAGACAGCAAGATATGTCTGTGAAAAGCCACAGTGGAGGAGAAAACAGTCCTGCCTGTCCACATTTTTAGATCTTCAGAACCTTTACTGCACTAATACAATCCTTTGTCCTCTCTGTAAAAGCTCAAATAGCTGTGAAATGCAACAGCCCACTGGTTTGAAGTGCAAGCTGCTATGAATTATGCCCCTATCCTATTCTCGCTGAGCAAATGGTACCCAAATCAAACTCTCTGCTCCAAAGCTAAAGCATTCCCAGAGAATGGCAAGAATTACCTTTCATCTCTGTTTCCATGATAAGGGATACACTTAAAAGAGGTAATAAACTACCACTCCAGGAAGGAAAATTCACAAGGAAGGTAGGCTAAAAGCCCTGAAGGAAAAATCCGAGAAAGGCGATGGCTCTCCTATTGTTGAAAAAGATGGGAATAAGCAGGATGCTTACAGACGACCTCTGAAGCTGAGCTCATGTCTTACTTCATCTCCTCAGTTTCCCCTTTGAAAGTTCCTTCTTCAAGCAAATAAGGCAAGAGGCAAAAAAAAAAATCAATCTATTTCTTCTCAAGGCTAAAGAGGAAGGAACAGGGAGGGAAGGAAAAAGGGAGCAAAGAAATTTTTCCTAAAAAGAAGACCAAAACCAAAACCCTAACCGAGAAAAATGAACCAACTATGAGATGAGCAAAACAAAAAGACGCTTGATTATTAAATGTGCCTGGAGTACTACAGGCAGTATCATAAGCACATTGGGCAGCAATGGTGGCCCATGGTTCACAGCACCTTAGAAACTCTGGTGGTCTAATTATTTAATTCCCTGTGGTTACAGGTAAGTAGAGCCAAATAGGGAGAATAAAGGATGGCATTTGCCACAGTGTGTCACTTGTTCATTGCTGTCCTTCGTGGGCCAAGCTAAGGACAAGGACTCCACTGAACAACAGTGACAGATGCTTTAACGATAAATTAAAGTTGTTACCCCAATAAAAAGAATGGTGAGAAACATCCATAACGTGTTTCCTCTCTCTGAAGTACTCCCATTACTGGGCTGGGTACAGGACTTCATGGTAAAAAAAGATGTAGGTAGGACTGCAGATGGACCAACATCTATCGATTAACAGGAGAGCAGCAAGAGAAACACTCCGACATGTCAGAGAGAGAGTGAAAGGACTGAAAGATGTGGAAGTGTGATTATACGAGTGACCTGAACATAATTTCTGCAATAGACTTTTGAGAGGCACAGCTCTTTGGGAAACACTGAGTATTTTGACATTTCCCACTGCTGGTGAATTTGTTTAGGAAAAACTGGAGAGGCACAGCCTTCCTGTATAAAATGTAACTACTCTGTCTTCTGCGCACACTGCGCCACTCTCACTGCACCAGACACTCATTAAGAGGCCTGACTGCTATTTAGAGTCTTGCACAAGATTTAAGCACTAGAACATTGCTGGGGATTCAGCCCTACCTAACAATTACTTCAACTTATGCAGCTGGTTCCAAGGGAAAGGCTTCCTGGTGTGCAAATTACTGTAGTGCCTGTAAAGGACAAGGCCCAAATAAAGTCACAGAGCACCTTGGCCCTCTTCTCTGTGACCCCAAGGAGACAGAGGAAGTATATTTACAAGTGAGCAACACCTTCGCAGTGCTTCCAAAAAGCCACACACTGGAGGAAACTCGGGGGCGCACACATCACCAGCTCTGCACCAAGTCACTCTCACCTGAATACTGCTGCAGCAACCAGACCTTGAGCTCGATGAAACTGTGAGCAAAGTGGCAGCTGTCCTCACGCAGGCAGCCATAACGCACTTCATGTCGGCACACATCGAACTGGAAGTGCTCCTGGAACTGGCGGATCTTGGAGTATTTCAGGGAGGTGGAACGCACAATGTGGACCAGACACCTGCAGCAAGGCCAGAGAAATATGAAACACCAAAGAACCAAATCTCTATCCTGTCCCCCTTACATGTGACTTTCACACATTTGACTGGGTAGGCAAAGGACCCAGAAAATCACAGAATCATAGAATGGTTTGGGTTGGAAGGGACCTTAAAGATCAACCAGTTCCAATCCCCTGACATTGGCAGGGACACCTTCCACTGGATCAGGTTGCTCGAAGCCTCAACCAATCTGGGCTTGAACTCCTTCAGGGATGGGCCTTCCACAACTTCTCTAGACAAGCTGTTGCAGTGCCTCACCACCCTCACAGTAAAAAATTTCTACCTAGTATCTAATCTAATCTCCCCTCTTCCAGCTAAAAAGAGGCAGAATCCCACTGGGAAAACCAAATCCCTGCCCTTCCACTCTGTATCAACCCTAAATAGCTATTTCCAGTCTTCTCAGCCCATGGGTGATGCCCTGCTCAAGTTCAGAGATCAGACAAGTTTCAAAATATGCAGCAAAGATACTGACTCCCCTGGCTCAGCAAGTCCCCAAGTCTCACGTTTCCAGGAACCAGAAGGGGTTGTATTACTGTACTTGACATGTTTTTTATACTTGTTTTCCTAAACATTCACTACCAGCCAGTCAGAGGCAGGATCCTGAGCTAGAGGATCTTCGGTTTGACCTTTACATAAAGGCCAAACTGAAAAGCAAATTAAGTCAATGGAAAAGTTAGGCTGACTCCAAAGGGCTTTGCTCATGCCCGAAATCCCCCAGCACCAGGAACAAACATGCAGGGAGAAGCATACAGTGCTATTCATCATGCTTTGAGCTGCTCTGTGATCGGAATCCATGGGGGAAAAAGAAAGAAAGAGACAAGGGCCCTGGAGTTAAACTGGCTGGACTTGTGAGAGATTGTTCCCATCAGCACAAAAACATTCACTCACTTGTTGTCATGGAAACTGTGTTTGGCAGAAAGGTTGGAGCAGACAGATGGTGCGTCTTTGGTCCCTTTGCTGATAATCCGGGGTTTGCTGTCAAAGCAAATCTGAGGAGAGAAGAATTAGCATGCTGGGAAAAATCTTAGAGAGAAGTGAACCAGAGCCACTTCACTTGGAAGGGGAAGAAGAACCAGAGCCAGCCTATTCTAATGTTCAAAGTTAGAAGCAGCCTGGTGAAAACGTCGCGGTAGGGCTTTAAACTAAAGCAAGCAAACTTTTGGAAAAGCTTCCAAACAACAATTTTTTTGGCTTATTCTCAACAGTATTTTTCATTGTGGTTGGAAAAATTTTGGTCAGAGCCACATATTCTTTACCAGTTAGCCAACAGAGCAAGAACAAGGGGGAAATGATGAGGAGAAATAAAGAACAGTCAATTCACAAAAAAGAACACGTCCCTTTCCATTTACCATTGCCAGTATAGGGAACTCTCTGCTACACAGCATCAAGATGGTATAAGCCAGTCCTGAACTGACCGACTCAGTGGCTAAGCACAGATATCAAGTGGGAATTTGTGGCATTACGGAGTTCCAGTTTCTAAAGCAGCCAGAGCTAAATTACAATTCAAAGCAACATCTCAAAACAGAGGAAGCGACAAATGGTCCTATGTGGCTGCGCGCACCTGGTTCAGCTGCAGAGCTAAGGAGGAAAACTAGCTCTCCTTCCTCCTACAAAGCGACATCCACTGCTCACTGCCCCACTAGGAGCAGAGCACTTGCTGGGACGTTTCAATACATACTGAGGAGAAAATGAAGGATGCCTGCTCCCTCCCGCCATCTCTGTACCTCACAGAGGAAGGTGAAGATGCCCTGATGTTCCTTGAGGAGCTTGGCAATGGTAAGGCTGCTCTGCTTGATTCCCCCTAGCGGGTCAAAGAGGAGGTCACGGTTGAGGGTCCCCTTCCTCTCCTCCGTCCACACGTCGATCTCTTCCTGGTGGTACGCGAAGGTGCAGTTATCCCCGTACTTACAGTCCTGCTTGTTAAGCATGTCTACAAAGCAATAAACAGCACACACCACCACACAGGGAGGGCGGCCCAGTCAGAAACTAAACTCTCTCTCGTCTCCTCCCACTGCCCACACCTCACAAGGAGCTGAAAGCAAGAAAACACAGAGTTAAAGAAAACAGAGAAGACATCTTCCCCCCCAAAATTTGTCTATGCCGACATTCAGGAAAGCTAACACAAACTACCGAATGATGACAACCTCAAGCAATGTCATCTTCTGTGGAACCTGCCTCAAAATAGAGTCCTGCCTTTAATTCGGAGCCTGGCCAGGGACAGACCATGACTTAACTAGCTCCTCTGAAAGCCAATTCAGATAAAGTTATCTTAGCAGCCCAGGACTAAGGAGCTCTGCATCTTGGCTCCCCAACTCACTAGGTACTTTGTAGTGACTACCTCAGTGATAAGTCCAGTCACACTGCCCTCAGATTCAGAGGGATGGGCTGGAGCAAAGGAGCAGGCAGAGAGTGCTTCTCCCTAGGCAGAATCACAGCCCTGCCGTGGGGCTGCTGGGTCAGGTGGGACTAATGCAGGCACATGTACAGGAGGCAGTTTCTCAGCAAAGCCCATGTCAACAGGGCAGCTCCAAGCACTGGGCCACACATAGCGCCCCACTGTGCCTTTGTAACTCTCCTCCACCACTTTGACAGCTGCCTGCTCTTCACAGCACAGGAGCTCATTGCCTTGCATTGTATTGAGCCTCCTGGTCCATGGGCTGCTGATGGGACAAGAAGATCCCAAAGACATCATACCAACTGGAAGTCCCCTCCCAACCTTCCCTGGCATACACCATATAGCCCTTTCCCAGCCATCGACAGCCCCATCCCCTCCGGATCACCTTTGCACAAGTAATAGGATCCTACAAAGTTTGTTTTGGTTGGGCGAGGACGGATCCTCTTCCAGGTCTTATCTTCTGAGTTCTTTAGCCTGCCCAGCAGGACGTCCCGCTTGCACTTATGCTCCAAGCCTTCCCGATAGGTGTAATCACCAGCCTTGGGCCCTGCAGGACAGAAGAACCCCATCATCCTTCAGAAAGGCAAATCCTAATCCAGGCCAGCACTCTGGGTGGCAGAGCAAACACAGCACCTGTTTTGGGGTAGCAGATATGACAGGCTTGTTTGAAGACATGAGTAGATGCCAGAGGGTTCTTCACCAGCAGGGCTGTGTTGGGCATTACTGGTTCCAGCTGGGACAGCAGGTGCTCTGTGACCTTGGGCCCAGCTGTGTGACTCACTCCACCAAGGTTGACCTGAGTGAAAACACACGTACCTCTCTTTTCAGCACTCCAACCACATGAGTAAGAAACCTCCCTAACCCCTCGCCCTAGTCCAGCGTCTCAAAAACCTTTCTCATTTTCTCTCTCATCAAAATGTTCACATCTGAAAGGACATTTCCAAAAGAGCTGCATGCAGCTTTACAAGGATAACAGTTCACTTCAAAGATAGGCCTCCTTCTCTCTTGGTAAGGGACCTCAGCTTTCTATCACGAGTCACAGAACAAAATGCCCCCCTCACTCCCTCCCATTCCTTCCTCACAAATGCATCACATCTGAAGACTTTCAAATCAATCATATCTCAACCTGGGGGAAAAAAACAAAGCCCTATAAGTGGTTTCAGGGAGCAGATTAGTCTGACGACAGAGACTTCGCTTCATGTTAATGTTAACAGGGCTGGTACATGTCAGGAATGTGAAAATAATTCTTGTCCCAAGCTTGCTGACCATAGATAACCCTCCCCGTTTTCTCCAAGACTGGAGACATGGGACAGGAGCAGAACATTGTATCTGTAAAAGCCTCCTGGGAGGGGCAGAGAGGAGCAAAGCACCTCAGTAGTCCAAAGACAAAGTTGGGTTACTCTGCTCCATCCTTCAGCATTACGTGGCTGCCAGATATAGTGGGACACTGGCCTCCATGATACCCTGTTGATCCCATAATGTGGTGGTCACACCACCTTCACCTCCGCAATAAGGGGAGTTGCAGGCAAACGTAAAGATGGAACAAAGGTTCTTCCTACAGACTCCTGGAGAACCTTTCCCTGCCTTGCCACAACGTGGGAGGCAACACTCACTGGGGCAGGTTAAGAAGAGGGTCCCAAATTACCTACATCACCCAAGTCACTACTACCTTGGCTCCAGAGCACCTTGGGGCATCAGCACGGGGGAGCGGCTCACTCACCACGGGGGATGGTTTTTGGCTGCCAGGTTGGTGTCGTGGTTCCTGAGGGCTAGTTTCTTCTGGGCAAAAGAAAGGGAAAAGAGCCCCACAAAACAAAAATAATCATTTCACTTTCAGAGGCATTTCTGCTCACAAAAAGACAAACAAATGCATATTAAATCCATCTGCTTTATTTATATTGTAATATTGTTGTACTTCTTCCCTAAACTACCTGTCTAAACCCTGGAAAAACTCCAGGAAAGACCTTCTTGTCCCTCTAAACCTCCTGAGCCCAACTCCATGCTGCTGAGCACTGGCATTCCCAGGATGGCAACTCCAAGGTAGCTCAGTGCTGAGGTAAATCTGAGCACTGGTGTGCAGTCTGTCCATTCTCTGCTCTTAAAATACTTTTGCTGCCAAAACTGCAATACTAGGGACAAGTCAGCCAAGAAGCTGCCTACCTTTGCTCCTGGAACAGAAAGGGACTCACTTTTTGCCCACCATCTTCCACACTTTTCCTCCTTGAGACATGAGACTGCAGCGTCCCATGCAACAGGACACCCACTGCCCTGCATCCAGAGATGGGCAAGACCCACCTTGGCCTCTACCATTCTTCCCACCACAACAAGGTCCTACATCATCTAAACCAGCCACCAGGATCTTGCTCAGATGGTCCAAAATATCAAAAAGTGTTAGAGGAGGGTGGAGGAATCACACTGCAGTCCAGTAAATTCTGCCAAGGGAGGTGACCTGCACACCAAGCCAGGTGTAGATCTCATTGCTCATCGTTATAGAACTTTGTGTTTCTTTCTCCTCTGAGATTTCACACCATGCACATACTGTATATTTGGGATAACACCTACATCCTTTCTCATTACTCATTACTCCTAGATATATTCAGTTGCTCTGTTCAAGACAGCTCCCTGCCCTCTGCTCCAGTCACGTTCCTGTTCTGCAGTAGCAGCAGACAGAGCTCTGTGACAGATTTCCTCAGTGGTGAGGGAAATAATTTTAGAATCATAGAACAACCAGGTTGGAAGGGACCCATCGGATCTTCTAGTCCAACCATTCCTATCCAACACTAAACCAAGTCCCTCAAGACCTCATCCACCTGTGCCTTAAAAACCTCCAGGGAAGGTGAATCAACCACCATAGAATCATAGAACAACCATTCACAGGGAAAACAGCACAAAATCCCATCAGCTCTGCACCTACCAATGGCAAAGGTATCCAAGGCATCTAGCGATCCTCTGCTTGTCCCAAAGGAGTCCAGAGCATCAAGCCGTGAGTCCGTGTAGGGGAGCAGATCCAAGGAATCCAGCGAATCTAAAGTGGATCCGCCACTTCCTCCCGGTGGGGCCTCGAAGGCATCCAGGACAGAGGAGGAGGAGAGTTGCTTGGTGGGATCCATCACGAGGCCGAAGGAGGCAGGTGGCAGTGGGGTGGAGACAGGGATGCTGGCTGTCACGACTGGGGGCAGCAGCGGAGTTCCCCCCGGAAAAACAGGGATCAACTGGGGCATCTCGGTTGGTAGGTTCGTAGGAATGGTGCCCTGGACCAGAGACTTCAGGGAATCAGGAAGAGGGAGGATAAACAGAACATTAGGAAGGAGGAGCAGAGAATGAGTGAACACAGACAGCAACAGGCTCCCACTCAAAAGCATGATGTATTTATTATCTGAAGCAAAAAGATACCTGGGAGCTCCATCTGCCTGCAGACTTCTCAAAGACCTTCCTACCTACACCACACACAGTGGTGGTCCATGAGAAGGCGTTGGGCTACCTGAGCTCATCAGTCTGCAAGGCAGAGCCCTGTGCTGGGCACTTAAGCCACCTCAGGCTGAGAAATAGTGCAGCTGAGTGGATCAGTAGATCAGGTTGAGAGTTGGGGTTTTTGAGCCTGCAGAAGAGAAGGCTCCACGAAGGCCTTATAGTGGCCTTCTAGTACTTAAAAGGACCTACAGGAAAGATGAGGACAAGACTTTTTAGCAAGGCCTGTTGTGACAGGACAAGGAGCAACGGTTTTAAACTGAAGAGTGGTAGATTTAGACTGGATATGAGGAAGGCATTTTTTAAAATGAAGGTGGTGAAACACTGCAACAGGTTGCCCAGGGAAGCAGAGGAGGCCCCATCCCTGGGAACGGAGTTTTTTTGACACAAGAGGCATCTCACATCAATATGATTATATTGCTTCCAGACCCAAGTTGGCTCACATAACATCAGCAACACTGGCAACTAAAATCCACCATAAGTATGAATGTAGATTGTCTCTACAGCTCCCAGACCTGTTCAAAGAGCTTAGGCTGTATGCAGCCCACACAAAATACAAGGAGATTAAGAGTGTGCCTCCTGTATAAAATACATCCATTATCCCTGCTTCAGCACACTCATTTCTACCCTCAGGCCTGCTTCAACTCCATGGATACCAGAGATCAGGGAGAAGGTGATGATGGGGGTTGACTATCTTGGATACTTTCTGAGGGGCAGCTCCATGAAGTCACACATAGCAAAGCAGGCTTCGAGGTGGGCACTTCAGATCCTCACAAGCCGGTTGCAGAATAAAGGAAGGAATGAATTAAGTATTGCCAGAGGAAGAGCTAGGAGGATGAAGTGGCAGAGAGAGAAGCAGCACACATATCTACGTGCTCCAGGGACCTATTTGGAACAAGAAGCAGAGGACCCATGCAGCGCCCACTCTTACTAGAGGGTATGGTGACCCTTCAGCAAGGGAGTCCAGGAGGGAGTCCAGTTCTTCCCCAATGATGTCCCCATCTGTGAAGTCCTCTGTGGTCTCAGGCTCTGGGAGGTACACGCAGTCTGGAGATGGGAGCAAGCTGGCAGCAGGGAGTGAGGTAGGCAAGCCCTTTGCATCCAAGTCAGAGGGCAAAGGGGCCAGCCCCTCGCTCACAGGGATGGAGGTGGCCACAGGAGCTGGGAGGCACTGCAGGTCCATAGAGCAGTCTGTGATGGGGAGAAACAGAACCAGTCATCCAGGAGAGCCTCTTGCCATGGGCAAGCAGAGCACAGCCTGGCAAAACCAATATTGTAAAACTCCACCAAATCACAAACACCAAGTATGCCAGTTTTTGGAGAGGAGGGTCTCTGGTGTGAAGAGTTCTTGCCCTTTGATTTTTCTTCTCAGTCTCACTGATAGCCAAAACACACTCTAAGAGACACTGCCAGACTGCCTGCCAGGATTTACAAGCACATATATTTACCAGGAAGAACACAAACCCCATGGCTGAGCAGTTACTGAATTGACTATGGCCAGGACTAAAGGCCAGGGGCACATAATCCAGTTTATAACCCACCACCTGGTGTTTTCTGAAGTTCCTCACTTATGCATTTGGTAGAGATCACTCCCTTCTCTACTTCTTGGAGCTTTGATATTACATCAGAAAACTTGCTTACTTGTACACACCCTCTAATAGCTCAGGCATCCCAAATAGCTGAAGATAAAAAAGCACAAGGTCCTGCTGGGAAGAAAATCAGAGACTGGGTGCTCAGACGAGGTTGTGCTAAAAATGCGTCCCAAAAAAACCCTAACAGACTCACTCAGCTGTCCTTACTCAAGTAAATTCCCTGTACTTGAGTGCTTCCTGATGTCCACAGTGGAAGGTTGCTGCCCACACTCAACACCTCAGCAGCAAACACCCCCTTGGGAGCTTGTGTGAGCCAGGATCAGGGCAGGAGAGAGGCACTGATTTTCCCTAAGGCTTTCTTGCCTCTCCAGTACATTACTGAAAAGGTAAGACATTCCCATCATGCAATATAAACCTCTGTTAAGTGAAGTTAAGATTACAAGCACATATTCTTCAGAGAAGCGCATTTTATTGTCCAGAAAATTAAAGGTTAAAAAAAAAAAAGTCAAATGTTAGGAATTCAGAAAATGCAGCGTTACATTTGCACTTCTCAAACCAAGCACCCAAACTACCTTAATTCTGCCCCTGTGCAGATGTCCTGGAATAAAAGAAAAGAAATAAGACAAAGATGCTACTTTCTCCATCCATGCAGCAGTAGCTGCGACGGTATAAGGCTATAAGCAAGGCAAAGTTTGGAAGAAGAGACAATAGCTTTTACTAGAAAGATTGGTAAGAGCAGGAAAGAAAGTAGACAAGCTTCCAAGAAACAGATCTTGATCCAGAGAAATCCTGCATCCTGCCTATACAAGCTCTGCTCACTCAACCCCCATGAGAATTCAGCCATCCCTTTCTACCTGGGACTGGACGAGTGAGCCATGTTATTATCCTCTACACTGCACAACTACAGACCAAGGTCTGTGTTGGTGCCTTTCTTACAGAGCTCAGCGAATCAGCAGTTCCTGCAAACTCCCAAGTCCTGAACAAAACAACAGCAGAGATGACACCCACACGCAGGCCCCCTTATCTCCCACCCCACCAGGTGCAAACCACCACTCCCTGCAACTGCTCCTCCAGCATTTGTTACGAACCATCCACACGGATGGGTCACAGCTGAAGGCACTTGCAAAGCACCCGAGGACAAGCCATGACCAAAGAGGGAGGGAGAGCGGGGGGAAGTGGCAAGGGACACAGGCAGGTTCTTCTCCACAACCTCATGCAGACAATCAAAGGAAAGCACATGTTGTACCTTATGGGATCCAACATTGGTTTTCAATGCTGCAGCTGGACACGTTCCCCACAGGCAGCAGCTCAAAGGCAGGCTGTGAACATCCTTAGTTTTGCAGCCATCCCTCAGACCAGGCTTGGCTCCAATCCCATGCCCCTTTTGTGATGACTTCTTCAGCTTATCCCTCTCCGGCGTGGGCCCCCCAGCCGCACTCAGGAGCCAGCCATCCAGCTTCCCTTGGTGCCGGCCTCATCGCTGGTAGCTCAGCCAGATTCCCCTCAGTACAAAGGGACGGCTTGTGCCTTCCCGTTTTTCAGATGTTTAAATCTGGAGTACTGTCAAGAGCCCTCCAGGGGCCAACAAGAAGTTCAGGACATGCTGGAAGGGACAGGGACACACACAGGAAGGAGCAAAAGAGGTCACAGTGACAGGGCCCCAAAGGATTCATAAGTTCAGGCCTTCTCTGAGCATTGAACAAGGCCCTCCAGTTCCCACTCAAGACTGGGAGGCACAGGAAAGAGGCCCTCACACACCCTAAGAGGACCAAAACCCTGAAAAGCTGAATGCATGACCAAAATCCAGAGAATATGGGACACTCCCCAACCCCCAAATTTGATGGATGTGAAGAGCAAGGAGAATGGCAGGGACCAACAGGTTCTACTACCTGCAAAGGGCAGAGGGGAGATCTCTGCTCCTCTCTACTTGACCACCCAAACTCTGCCATTCTTTCAGCTACTTCCTCTCATCCTCCTCTGTCCAATCTTTTCCTTTATCCCTCCTTTCCCATTCCTGCTTTCCTCTGGGCACTCCATCTGCTGACCTCTCTCAGGAATCACCATACCCACATCTCACGTACCCGCCCTTCGGGAAGCTCATGCACCTCCTGCATTCACCTCATGTTTACCCCATCTCAAAAAGACAAATCAGTCTTCTTTGTTAAGCAGATCGCAGGCACACACCTGCCTCCATCTGATTTCTGCCACTCCCATGACACCAAGCCCCATGTATTATCATCATTATAAGCTCAGTTAAAGTCTTGTCCATCTGCTCCCCTGAACCAAGTCTCTCACACCATGTCCTCTACTTGGCAGCTTCCCTGGCCATACACCTGCCTGTCCCAGAGAGGCAAGGACAGTATTTTTAAAGGCCCTGTTTCTTTCCACTTCCCTACAGCAGCGCTTCCCTGGTGCATTAGCTGGCCAAAGGCCACACTGAGCCGGATCTGAGCCATGATCTGCACAGGGCAGGGCTAATCAGATGACTTCAAGCAAATCATGAGGGAAAGGGCTTCAGGAGTTTGCATCTTATGGCCTCAAGCTCCGCCAGAGGAGATTTAGGCTGGAGATTAGGAGGAAGTTTTTCACACAGAGGGTCATTGGGCATTGGGATAGGCTGCCCAGGGAGGTGGTTGATTCACCTTCCCTGGAGGTGTTTAAGGTGCGGGTAGATGAGGTCCTGAGGGACATGGTTTAGTGTTTGATAGGAATGGTTGGACTTGATGATCCGATGGGTCCCTTCCAACTTGGTTGTTCTATGATTCTATGATCTTAAAAATGAAACAAATAAAACCCTTGCTAATTGGAAGGTGGAAGATTTAGATTAGACGGTAGGAAGAAATTCTTCACGGTGAGGGTGGTGAGGCACTGACACAGGTTGCCCAGGAAAGCTGTGGCTGCCCCATCCCTGGAGGTATCTCAAAGCCAGGCTGGATGGGGCTTTGAGCAGCCTGGTCTGGTGGGAGGTGTCCCTGTCCATGGCAGGGGGGTTGGAACTGGATGATCTTTGAAGTCCCTTCTAATCCAAACCATTCTATGAGTCTAAAAACCACTTTGAATCTGAAACTCTTAAGGTACCAGAACCCACAGCTCTCCTGGTGGCACACTGCTCTCTGGGCAATGGATAACATGTAATTTCAGTGCTTTTGAAAAGATTTCCTAGCAGTGAAAGATCTCTCTGCCTGAACTGCGGCAAAGGTGGCACACTGCTCTTACGCCAAATCCCTATTAGATAAAGAGCTTACTGGATGCAGTCACTCTTTACTCTGCAGTAGGAGTCCAGGTCATTCTGGCACAGCAAGATAATGTGAAAACTCGCCTTAATTCACAGGATTGGGTCTGATGACTGCACATAGCATTCAGCTACTGAGCTGGCATTCAACAGAGAAATAACATGTTTTCCAAAGCACCCTAATAATGAATTCAGTCTTTTTCTATAAAAAGAGCACTTGCTACTTGCATTGTTAAGTCTTCACACTTACCTTTACACACAGAGCTACCTCGCAAAGGAACAAAGACTGATGTGCTCAGAGGCACAACTTCAATGCTCCAGCACACAACAAAGGGTAAAACACGCAGCAAACCTTCCTACAGGGGCAGAGTTAAGGTCACTTGTTTCCCAGCATGAGAAAAGCAACCCTGTAGCCCTCCTTCTGCCACTCCTGGGTGCCTAACCCTGAACACAGCTCTGCCTGGGTCCTTCCCAATTCCCTTTGTTTTCATTTCCTCCACTTCAATGTCTTGGAGGACCATACACACTCAGAGCAAATAGCTGTCTACAACCTTAACTTCACTTTATCTGGACTGTTTTGACTGGGAGAAGAGTTTCAGAAGCTTTGCCAAAGCCCAGCTTTAAGGAAGCACAACTGGAGAGCCGTGTACCTCAGCAGATCCTTTTAATCCCCAGACAAGTCTCTTACTGAGCCTGGACAAAAAGCTTTTCTGCAGAAAAACACTCCTGTTTCCCACCACCTTTTCCTCCTCCTAGTTACCAAAGCTTGAAGAGAGACAAATGAAGAACCTCTCAGGCCTGCCAGCCTGGTCAGATACTTTACCAGAGCCACAAAGATCAGAGAAGAGAGATGTATTTACCTGTTTCGATGTCATCTATTGAACCCAATCCATTGGAAGTGGTCTGCAAAGAGGGTGGAGCAAAGGGAAGAGAAAAATAACACCAGAAATGCATCTTTAAAAAGATTTCACACTTCACAGATAAGACTCTTTACAACTCTTAAAACACCTCTGGCCCCTTCTATTCCTTGATGGCCTCTTTCAGTGCAAGGGTAGTAAAAGTTTAAGAGGTCATTAATCCAAACAGCCTATTCATTTTCAAGTGCAGTGGTGGATAAACTCTAGTGCCACAAAGGAATATCAGCCCTACACAATACCCAAGCATTTGAGCAAATCTGTACATAGAACAGCATTTTTCAGGCGTGGATGAGAACGCTGTGTCCCAAATCCCAGGACACATCCATCGGTCAGCCTCATGCAGTGGTGAGATCAGATTAGTCTGATCTTACACAATGTTTCTTTTCTTAGTTCACATATTTTGCAATCTAACAACCACAAACTTTTACAACAAACTCAAAACAGGAAAAGGTTGGCGGAAGCCAAGACAACTGCTGACTTGGAGCTCCAGGCAAGGAATAAAATAAGCCCCATATTGTACAGAAACATGAAGAGAGGTAACTATGTGTGCCTTCAGCTTAAACTTAAAGAGGAACAAGTAAATCATTACTGCATCTGCTGCAATAGTTTTTGCAACTTGTAGGGTTTGCACTATTTCAATTTCTTGCTTAAGGAAAAATTTTCAAATTAACTACGCACAGCTATTACAGAAAGCTGATTGGTTCTCCTAGAATGATTTAAGGCCAAGACTCTGAATGGTGGGAGGTAAATGAAATCATTGGTATCCCTTCTTGTTGTATAAAATTGTGATTTAGAACAGCCCTGCAGAGAAGGCTTTGGGGGTGCTCACTGACGAGAAGTTCAACATGAGTCAGCAATGTGCACTTGCAGCCCAGAAGGCCATGGTGATTCTGCCCCTCTGTTCCTCTCTCACGAGACCCCACCTGGAGTACTGTGTCCAGTTCTGGATTCTTTGACATAAGAAGGATATGGAACTGTAGGAACAGGTACAGAGGAGGCCATGAAGATGATCAGAGGACTGGAGCACCTTGGCTATGAGGACAGGCTGAGAGAGTTGGGGTTGTTCAGCCTGGAGAAAAGAAGGCTCCTGGGAGACCTTATAACAACCTTCCAGTACCTGAAGGGGCTACAGGAAAGCTGGGGAGGTGGTTTTTACAAGGGCATGGAGTGATAGGATGAGGGGGAATGGCTTTAAATTAGAAGGGGAAAGATGTAGACAAGACATTGGGAAGAAATTCTTCACAATGAGGATGGTGAGGCACTGGCATAGATTGCCCAGGGAAGCTGTGGCTGCCCCATTCCTGGAGGTGTTCAAGGCCAGGTTGGATGGGGCCTTGGGCAGCCTGGTCTCGTGGGAGGTGTCCCAGCCCATGGCAAAGGGGTCGGAACTGGATAATCTTTAAGGTCCCTTCCAACCCAAAATATTCCATGATTCTATGATCCTATGAAAATGACAACTGGTACAGTTTGTTTGCTTTAGGGAGCAGTGTGAAGTACCAAATATCCTGTAAAAACACAGAGTGTTTTGCTTTTTTTTTTTTGGCCAGGGGTAGAACAATGAAATTGGCTATTTCTTATATTTCAGCTTATTGTTTGCACAGTGCTCTACTCAAACTGAATCTCTCAGGTGTCAGGACAACACAAAGAACACAAACTGTGTAAGTATCTTGCTCAGTACATCACATGATTTAATGGTTTAATGATTTTGTTTCATTCTTCAGCAACCGCACTTTCTGACTTTTACTTAGCATTGCCCTGACTATGTAAAAACTTGAAAACTGGAGCTTTTTTATAACGCAAGAGAGAGCAAAATTCCACAATAACTAAGAAAAATAACCATATTCAGTGATCCAACTACTGGCAGAAAAAATGTCGCTAGAAATATTTTCAAAGAAACTAATTTCCTTAGCGATTTTCCTGAAAAATGGAAAACATTCACTAATACATCCTAGAAGACAGTTATAAATTTGCATGTAAATAAAATTGCAAAGTACTCTAACAGCACAGTCCACAAACAGTAAGAACAACAGGATGCAAACTCTACCTGGTTGGACAAATTGACTGACGTGCCATTACTGAGTAGTGAGAACGTTTCCAATTCCTGCTGCAAGGAAGAAAGAGGTCTTAGAGCACAGACAATCTATGAACACTTGTAATACTTATAATACTGTTCCCCTGGCTTACAATATGGTTTCCCTCCAGGCACTGCCCATAAACTAAAAGCCACCCCAAAAGGCGTATAGCTGTGACTCAGGGGTACAGTTTTATGAACTCTGAAAGGGACATATATTTCTTCTGGACACTTCAGAGCAAAACACCTAACATCCAACACACAGTCAGGAAGCAAAAAAAAATTCCCTGAGCAACAGAAGTCCTTGAGATTTCATTAAGAAATTACTACTTTCAGAAGGCATTGCAGCACTGGAATGAAAGCTAGAACTCTATACAAGACATACCAAGGTGTTGTCAAATCACCAATCATTATATCTGAAACAATAAAAAGCATTTCGGAGTTTTTGGTTTTTATTTTTCTAACATACAGGTGCTTTAAACCCATCAGAGGGACAAAAAGGAGGCGAGGCCTACACTGTGAGCAGCTACAAAAAGTATTTCTGTGTAAAATTTCCCTGTTTTTTTTCAGACAGATTCATTCCAGAAGGCTAAGAGTTGCTATAAGGGCGAGGGGACTTTGGGGGGCAGGCCAATCACGTATGTGAGGTTGGTCAGAGAGAGGAATAAGGTGGTTTACACAAATCAGATGCCCACCAGTCACAACCGTGCCCCTGTGGAGGTGGGACCTACTGGGTGTTTAACACATCGCTGTACACAGGGCTGGGGATGTGAGTGTAAGCCTTGGCTACTCACTAACGCTCCCTACTCCTGAAAACGCATCCTGGGATTTCACATGATCAAGGCAGCTTTATCCAAGAGTACTAGCAGTGGCCTAACGCCCTCTAGCTCCATCCCAGGGTACACATTTAATTACCAACAGTACTCAAGTTACAGTAGCACTTTCTAGTAGAGTCAGTTAGGGACTCAGACACTGGGGTCAATTTATTGGATCCACAACTTGTTTTTTGCTGCCTTCATTCCTAGCATGTGAACAGATGTGTATGTGCCGTTTTCTCAAAGCAAAAGCCTTTCCGCCACCGTGAGGAAGGAGCACGTCTAAATACAGGGCAAGAACCGCTCATGACCTATTGCACTGCAAAACCAGACAATCCTCTGATGCAGCAGAAGATTCACTCTTCTCATCCCATAATAGGGAAAAGACTGCAATGCAAAACTTCCTTTGGGATCAGATGCCCCTCTCCTCTCAAACCCACAGGCTCCCAGTGCATAAGAAGCTTCTCCTATAGCACCAGCCCAGCTCTGCTTGGTTTAGTTGGGGACACAAGAAAGATCCCAGCAGTAGACACAGAGCAGCACTGGGGTTAGAAATGGATCAAAGCAAAGTGAGTCAGAGGGTCGGTACCAAGAGGGCATCCATTGGCCTGCTGTAAGGATCACAGGGTAGTGTTTGTGTGTCCATAGCTGCACGGCAGCATCTACCACTTCTGCAAAAGTACACCTGAAAGAGCTGAAGAAGAGTCTCTAAGAAAAAAAAAGTCATACCTGAGGTCTTTTGTATGCTTTTCGAACCCTCAGTCCCAGCTTCTGGGCGAGCTCTTGTCCCAGCTGTGTGACACTTTCATCCTGGGGACAAAACACATTGTTAGGACACTTTCAGTTTTACCTTTGCAGCACACGCAATGAAATAAATGCAGTTTCCCAGCCAGGGCTGTGGACAATAGCCAGAGCAACCCTAGGGGAGTCTACGCAGACTTAAGTGCTGACATCATCCAGTCCTGCTGAGATACTGAGGTTGCACCAGGACCTTCCTCCACACTCCTCTGATACTGCAGAAAATCAGAATCAACGTCAGCTTACAAGAAAGCACCTACTGTCCAAAAGCAAGGTTCAAAAGTCCTGCTGGCAAGATGGCTGAAGGAGCTGCCAAGGCTGGCTGCTAGCAGTCTTCGTGCTGGGGTCTCCTGACAGAGCTTCCAACAAGGTCCCCATGTCTGAGAAGGACCCTGCATGCCTTCCTGCATGCACAGCCTCTATGCTTTCCCTCTGTGCCAGTCACAGAGCTAATAATCAGGTTTGATATGCACACATTATTTACCAGCCTGTTTTGCTTGTTTGTTTGTTTTTAAAACTGAAACCAAGTCTCAGTTTCCAACATACTAGCTACAAGGCATTTTCAGTGTCTGCAGCCTCAGCTTAGTCCAGCAGATACTTCTGCTTTCCCTCCTCCATGCCATTAACCAACCTCCCTGCTCACATCCCAGGGCCACTCACACACCATCCTGGGCTTCAGACAAAGTTCCGGGCTGCGCTCTATTCCCCTGCTCCATCCTCTCCAGTTCTGCCTGGACTAACAACCTGCCACAGCCTTCTTCACTCATTTATCACCAGTAACTCTTTCAAAGAATCATAGAACAACTAGGTTGGAAGAGACCCATTGGATCATCGAGTCCAACCATTCCTATCAAACACTAAACCAAGTCCCTCAGCACCTCATCCACCCGTGCCTTAAACACCTCCAGGGAAGGTGAATCAACCCTCTTCCTGGGCAGCCTATTCCAATGCCCAATGACCCTTTCCGTGAAAAACCTCCTCCTAATCTCCAGCGTAAATCTCCCCTGGAAGAGCTTGAGGCCATTCCCTCTTGTCCTGTCCCCTATGACATGAGAGAAGAGGCCAGCTCCCTCCTCTCCACAACCTCCTTTCAGGTAGTTGTAGAGAGTAATGAGGTCTCCTCTCAGCCTCCTCTTCTCTAGGCTAAACAACCCCAGCTCTCTCAGCCGCTCCTCATAGGGCCTGTTCTCCAGCCCCTTCACCAGCTTTCCTTCTGCTTTCCTCTCTCTCCCTGTTTGCAAAAAATTACCAAAGTATTTTAACAGTTTCTTTAAATAAGAAAAAAATACCCAACCAACCTATTGTGATACCACTCCTTAATGACCCAACATTTCCTCCTTCACCTCCAAACTCTTATCACTACTTGCCATGCTGGTCTCTCCCACCTACTTCTCCCTGCAGGTTCATTCTTTCCCTTTCAACCCTTCACCAGCCTCTGGTTCTTCCAGCCCACAGTATCAGGAAGTTTTCCTTTCTATTCAGAGTGCCACTTTTTGACCACACTTGCTCCCCTACACTCTCAGTTAGATATTAGGAAAAATTTCTTCACCAAAAGGGTTCTTAGCTACTGTCAAAGGCTGCCCAGGGAAGTGGCTGAATCACCATCCCTGGAGGTGTTTAAAAAGACAGGTGGATGAGGTGCTTGGGTATATGGTTTAGTAGTGAGCAGGTATAGGTGGACTCAATGACCTCAGAGGTCTTTTCCAACCAAACAATTCTATGATTCAGTATCGGTCTTGTCACCATCTTCTCTAAACTCAGTGAAGTCAAAATCTAAAGTATTTTCTCTTCTCTCTCCATCTTACAACCCCTCAAGACATACTTTCTCCTGAAACTGCCCCCACACCCTCCAGAGACTTCTTCTTAGTCAAATCTCATGGTCACTGCTCCTTCTTCACTCTTTTCCACCTCTCAGATCTTTCTAAAACCAATTAAATTCCCATTGCTGTTTGCCTCTGGTGATTCTGCCTTTTATAAGACACTCGAGGCAGTGCCTGGAAGTCTGCCATTTTCCTGCTCCCTGTACAAAAACTCACCAGAAAGACCTCCGACGTAATTTTTTTTTCATTGACCTCACACTCATACCTACCAGGTTTACCCTACCCAAGTCCATAGGCAAAGGAAACTCCAAGATGTCTTCTCAGATTCCCAGACAAGATCAAGAATTTACTTCTCAAGACTGCCTCCACTTCCCTTCCCAACAACATGCAGTTAACTATTGTCCTTTTTGTCAACAGGCCTGAGGTTTTGGGGGTGAATGGGTATTTGTTCTTTATCACCCCAAGAACTTCCTTTAGCTTTCCCTTCCCCCAGCCAAACGCCACCCTCAGGCACTTACTATTTCCCACCTAAATGAGGGGATGTTCAACAAGGACATGCAGCTGAGAGAGCTGGGGTTGTTTAGCCTAGAGAAGAGAAGGCTGAGAGGAGACCTCATTACTCTCTACAACTACCTGAAAGGAGGTTGTAGAGAGGAGGGAGCTGGCCTCTTCTCCCAAGTGACAGGGGACAGGACAAGAGGGAATGGCCTCAAGCTCCGCCAGGGGAGATTTAGGCTGGAGATTAGGAGGAAGTTTTTCACACAGAGGGTCATTGGGCATTGAAATAGGCTGCCCAGGGAGGTGGTGGATTCACCTTCCCTGGAGGTGTTTAAGGCACGGGTAGATGAGGTCCTGAGGGACATGGTTTAGTGTTTGATAGGAATGGTTGGACTTGATGATCCGATGGGTCTCTTCCAACCTGGTTGTTCTATGATTCTATGATTCTATGCAACGCGCTTTCCTCCAGAACCCTAAAAAAGACCCATGCCATACCAAAAAAGCAGTCTACAGAGGAGTATCAACCTCATCGCCTTGGGACCTCTGATGTACCTGCACCTCTGAGTGAAACAACCCAGAAACAAGTTAACTCCGCAAGACAGCAAGTCAACTAAATGTCAGATCCTTCATCACCGGAAGTTTTAACACATGCTCTGCTTTGACCACAACAAAGTTCTCGGCTGTTACAGCAAAGCAAGCTGGAAGTACTGCGTGTTCCAGGCTTAGCAGCTGGTGTACCGGAAACGAGTGCAATGACAGATAGCACAACTTGCCTTTGATGCAGAGGTGGCCTACAGTTTCTCTTGATCGGGTTATAAGGTAACGGGGTATCTTAATCTACAAGACTGAACAGTTCAGAATAGGGAACACAGATCACTCGATATGGAGTTTCTAAGGCTGAACTTTCCTGTCACAGAGAAGTTTGATAGCGTTTGTAGACCGTGGTGATTGTAATGGTGTGACCAGCAGGGCCAGGGAGGTTATTCTCCCTCTGGACTCAGTACTGGTGAGGCCGCTCCTTGAATACTGTGTTCAATTCTGGGCCCCTCACCACAAGAAGGATGTTGAGGCTCTGGAGCGAGTCCAGAGAAGAGCAACCAAGCTGGTGAAGGGGCTGGAGAACAGACCTTATGAGGAACAGCTAAGAGAGCTGGGGTTGTTTAGTCTAGAGAAGAGGAGGCTGAGAGGAGCCTCATTACTCTCTACAACTACCTGAAAGGAGGTCGTAGAGAGGAGGGAGCTGGCCTCTTCTCCCAAGTGACAGGGGACAGGACAAGAGGGAATGGCCTCAAGCTCCGCCAGGAGAGATTTAGGCTAGAGATTAGGAGGAAGTTTTTCACACAGAGGGTCACTGGGCATTGGAATAGGTTGCCCAGGGAGGTGGTTGAGTCACCTTCCCTGGAGGTGTTTAAGGCACGGGTGGATGAGGTGCTGAGGGACATGGTTTAGCGTTTGATAGGAATGGTTGGACTTGATGATCCGATGGGTCTCTTCCAACCTGGTTGTTCTATGATTCTATGATAATAGTGGTTTCAAGCTGAAAGAAGGAAGATTTAGATTATATATAAGGAAGAAATTTTGTACTGTGAGGTTGGTGAGGCTCCAGACCAACTTGCTGAGAGAAGCCGTGGCTGCCCCACCCCTGGAGGTGTTCAAGACCAGGCTGTATTAGGCTTTGAGCAAACTGATCCAGTGTGAGGTGTCCCTGCCCATGGCAGGGGGGTTAGAACAGGATGACCTTTAAGGTCCCTTCCAGTCCGAACAATTCTACAATAATAATACAAGACATATCAACATAAGTTAGTCGTTAAAAAAATAAATTCAATTAAGTGGCTCAACCACAATGTGGAATGTAGCCAGATATGACTTCACATGAACAGATATATTAGACGGTTTTGTTTATAAAAGGGTTACCTTGTTTAAAACACAGTGAACTGCCCTTTGGAACTCCCCTAACATGACATCTTTAATGTGTTTTGGTCACCCTGTTCTGCCAAGTCAAAGAAACTAGAATTTGCACGCAAAAGGAATACTAACTGATAACAAAGCTTTCCAAGATTACTTCTGTAACACTAATAATAAAGGAAAGTTAATTGTTCTGCTTAAGAAGACACAGATTTTTCCCATAACAATATTGCTGTGATCGATCAGAATCAAATTTAGCAAAGACAACCAGTGCTCACTAGAAACTATTGAAGACATTGGTTTCTTGTTCAGTATTTGGCCTAAAAGGACGCTCAACAAAGCACCCTCAGGAAAACACCTAAGGCCTTGTATGTGCAGGTAGTCCTCCTCAAATAAAAAAAAACCACACCTGTGAACATAAAAACAACTATGACGTGATGTCAAAGACACCTTTGGATGTCCCTCAAGAAATATAAAGCTCTATGAGCTTGCCTTGGCAATCAGGAACTCAAACGTGACACATTTGTACCTTAAACAGGAAAAGTATCCAATGTTTTCCTCTCAGTGCCCTGGTTGCCATTAGTCCCATGCTCCTAGTCACTCTCATTACACCAACTGATTAAAACAATCTCACAGCCTTAATTCACATTTTGTTACAGCAGGGTTTTGCTCTTCACAATCAGGCCACCAAACCAGCTGTCATTAACCAGTGCCTCTGGCTAACACTGCCTGTAGAGAGTAACTTGGACTGAAGAAACATGGGAGGTCAAATACCTTCTTCAAGTAAGAAAGACAGAATTTCTGGCATAAGCATGATTGTAGGAATAGCCCAGCTTCCTCTTCCACTATCCTCTGGCCTCATGCTAAGCATGTTAGAGACCAGGAAGGTGGAAAGCCACAGAAATCTAGATGAGCTGGATGTCAAAAACTTACATGTGGGAGGGACAGCAAGCATCGGCTATTGCACTCATATGCCTCTTTGTGCCTTCCAAGTTCATTTAGGGAGCGGGCTTTCCGGAAGAGTGCTCGGATGTTCTCCTTGTCGAGACTTAAAGCCTTCTCGCTGTCTTCCAGTGACTTTTCATACAACCCCTGCATGGAATGGATCACCTCAAGTCAGCTGAGGCACAGCAGACTAACCCCTCCTTCTGTGTGAATGCATGTTTTACATCTCAGCAGAAAAGAGAAATAGAAATGGCATTTGGAAAAACATTACCTTACAAACAGTTCAGCATACAAAACATGCAAACTCTACAGTAAAGAACACTTTGCTAAATCTTGCAAAACTGAAAATGCTTTAAAGGCAGTGAATGACAGACTTAAGGCTGCTTGAGCAACCTTATCGCGTGTCCCCCTCTACCTTGGGCATGTGACATTTGACAGCCTTTAATTATGTGACCGCTTGCTTATTTTTTTTCATGGGACTCAGCCTCATTATGAACAGGATGGACCTGCTCTGGGATTGTGCCATAAAGGAAAGCTGTTAGATTCCTTAGGAAAATGGAAGCACACAGCCTTTTAGAGCTGAAAGTTCCATCAAGACCCAAAGCCATCCAATGCCTCACTTGAGGAGGCAGGAGCCTCCAGAGCATTACTCAGTGTTCCACAGCATTACTTGGTCAGTACTGGAAGGCGTTGGCTCTTTCCAGTCTCCAGATTGTACTAACTCTGCACCAATATGGACCAGAACTGCACCATCAGTACCTTAGGCCTGGCCTCCTCTCGTTTACATCCAATTCTCTGGTCTCACGAGACACAGCACAATAGTTGGGGGGATATCATTGTTTTCTGTGTGTCATGCTGGAGAAGGCAGTGGAACAAATCAACTGAAACCACTCTTGATATCTTTCAACCATTATGTCCTCCCTGGCCCCTAGGGATGATCTGGGAAGGTGCTCACCATGGCAAAGTAGCAGGCAGCTCGGTTGACATGCAGCTTGCACAGGAGTTCCTTCGGGATGGTCACTTCATCGGAGGCTGCGTAATCTGCCACGTTCAGCCCTTCCACATACTGCACCAGCGAAAGCTTGAAATCCTTCTCTCTAAATAAATCATTGCCCTCTGCAAACAGGTTTCTCACCAGCTTCTGCAAAAAGGCCTGGACAGGAGGGAGAGGGCAAACAGACCAAAGAGGATACTCAAGAGACAGGAGAGGTTTCCCAATTTCCCTTTCTCTTCCATACGTTTTCTCACACTTGCTCTCCCTGCCCACTAAGACTCTCCTGCCTCCCCACCAAGACTCTCCTGCCTCCCCACCCTGCTGTAAAATATCAGAGGAGAAATAATCCAGTCAAATCTCCTTCCTTCTTCAACACTCAAGTGTTTTCATCTTTCCCTGAAAGTTGTCCTTGCTAGAAGCTTTAAGTTACAGACAAATTGTGAAAGACCATCCCACGCTCTCCACTTCTGGTATGTAAACTACTGGCTGTGCAGTAGAACAAATCTTGCTGACCAGAGCTCTCAACCTCAGAAAACAGATTTTTAATTACCTCATAATCTTCTTGGCTTAGAGGTAACGTGGACCTGAAAAAAAAGGAGATAAAATGCTTATGAAACAGGCATCCATGCAAATGTAGGCTTTTGTCTGATGAAGAAACCATCTTTCTGGTTCTGTGCTAATGATCTCAGTGAGTTATGGAACGTTTTATCACTTCAAAGACAACTGGGGCAAAGAGAACACAATTAGGGAGCATTACACACAGTGAAGGCCACAGTGTTGTAAAGAGACAGCCAGGCCCCAAAGGAATTTGAGACTATAGGAATCTTTTCTCAGCTATTTTCTGCACACACACGATCCCCTGTAACATACCTTCAGACAGCCACCTAAAACCAACATCTCTGAGAAATGTCATCCCATGAAGGGTTGACATGGAGAATATAAACTTATTTTATGTACATCTGGCTGGAACGAGAAGCACCAGACTGGCATTTCTAGACCTCCTCAAATCCTCTGTGTGACCAAAGACACACAGTGATAAATGCAACTACTTTCCTCTGCATTACCTTAACCATATGAGGCCCACACCACGAAAGGAACTGAGAAAACAGTGCAGGTTTGGGAGGACATTTAACTCCATCTGTTTCGGCCAAGGCTGCCAGGCTGTGCCACAAAACTGTCAGTGCTTGTCTGGGTAACATCTACCCCACAACAGCACTGAGACTTAGGAGAAAGGTTTTGTTTCTCAAATCGGACCACTCAGGTCATCCAGGCCTGGTACACATGTGTTTTTATCTCTCTTTAAGAAGAAAGCAGTAGGCTCTAGAGAGAACCTAGAACCCACCTCATCTCCGAAATACAACATTATATACACGATCTTACCTATCAGAGAATAAACTTTTCTTTTTAGATTTCATCTAGTCTCACGATCATCTGTTCCTGAAAATTACCTACAGGAAATGCCACGGCTTTCTAAGAAACATTCCTTCTGCTTATAAAATTGGAGTACCCCCTTCTGACATCAAAACAAGCCAAAAAATGACACTGCTCCTGTTTCAGAGTTCAAGATACACTCCAGAGGCATGAATAACACTCTGTACTTTTAAATTATTTTCCCCTCAGGAGTCTTGCACATTTTTATAAATGTTATCAAAAACAAACCTTGCAACTGCATCTTCAAAAGTGGGTTACCAGCCCCATTTAGTCTCAAGACTAGGGCAAAAATATCATTTCTGCACCACAGGATATAAATACATAACATGGACAGTTCAACACTTTTTTCCTATTATAGAGGCACAAATTTCAGCCATAATGACTCGAGGACTCAAACAAGACCTTAAAAAACCCCAAACCAGCCTGATTACAGTCTTCCTGATTCCTTACTTACATTGGAATCTGGACCTGAGTCTGAAGCCTTTGCTAACTCAAACACTGGAGGGAAAATATACCACTGCACTTTCAAAGGAGGTTCTTGAACTTGTAACTCCTACATAAGCAACCACTCTGAAATCTAGAAGGCCACAAAATATTCACAGAAGAGCAACCTGGGGCACCTACCAGGCTGGCCACTGTAAAAGAGCCCAGGTCATCTATTTCTCCAAGAAACACCCTATTGAGGACCTGGGGATACATTTACCCTGCTTTCCCCACCTACAAAAGAGAAACACCATGTCCCTTCCTAAGAACGGTGGGATAACTTTGCTGAGAGCACTCTTTGAGATCTTCATTCTGAACATGAAGATCCAAGTACTTCTAGTATTATGCTAACTATAAAGAAAACTCTGGAACTGCAGTGGAGGGCAAAACCAGAGGAAATGAAAATGATACAATTTCAAATTGAGAGAGCTGGCAGGACAAGAAGCACCTTGAAGAATCACAGTGAAAATCTTCAGGACCAATATCTCCTTCCCATGCAGCAGTCCCAGAGGGGTGAACAGGAAGAAATCAGTTCCTGCAGTCCTTGATACGAAAACAATCACCTCCAAAGCCACAGGAAACAATGAGGTTGTCCACTTACTGAATGAACTGAAGTCCTTTCTCTATTTCTTGTTTTCTCTTCTGTCTCTCCATTATAGTTGCTGCAGAGGAATAATTAAAAAAACAAACAAACAAAATGCATCATTATAGGTGTTGCTGGCAATTGAGCAGCACAGTATTTTGTGTGTGCCTAAATTTACAGCTAATAAAATCTTACAGACCAGACGCCCTGAACATTTTAGTCCATGATTTATCCATTCAGCAGACACAGGACAGCAGGCAGCTCTACTACCAAGTACCTGCTTTTTCTCACTTGCCACTGCCAGAATACACGAGCAAAGAGGAATTACTTCAGTCTGAGCTCCCTACTTGGGGTGCCAGTAAATAAAGAAATGGGAACCAACTTTTATTATGACTGCCTTCTACAAAAGGACAAAACCAATAAAAATAAACATTTCCCCTGCACCAGTAGTCATCTCAGGAATTTGTGCAGGGATCTTCCTATGATAAGCAGTTCTGACCACTATTTATCTGGACTAGATTTAAACCGGATTACAGCATGGTAATCTGTGTAAGGGGTCTGGAGGTACATCACAAGGAAATGCCACAGTCCATGTAAAAGAACAGTGATGAATTTATGTAATGGGAATTCCATGCTGATAACCAGCAGGCCACAGCAGCACAGCTTTGGGAATGCAGTTTTAAACTGGGGTGCGCAATGCCTGAGGACGAGTCAATTAGAGTTGTGCCCACCTAGTCAGAGACACAGATGGGCACAGTAACTGCTCAGCATTTGACCAAATCAAGTCTGGTTCTCTGCAAATAAAGAGTCTAAGGGAGCCTGCTTGGAGATTGGTGGGAATGGTTGGACTCGATGATCCAGTGGGCCTCTTCCAACCTGGTGATTCTATGATTCTATGAGTAATGTCTCTTTTCTCAACTCGCATGGATCTGAATCATACCATTAGATGTATGAGCTTCACCCCGTGTCATTTAATCTTGGAACGATTCCTCCCTGACCTCTCCCCAAGGTAGAGAGGTCTGCTTTGCAAGGAAAGAATAAAGAAGGGGAGAAGGGATGGCACTTGGTGGCAAAAGAGAGTTGCTGGCGACCAGCAACTGGATTTCCCAGCCTTGCCATCAACAAGCTGTGATCCCAAACACTGAGGAGCAGTAACTTGGGGACAAACGCAGCAAGCATGGAAACACCAAGATGAGATATAGCTGAAACCACTGTGCCCTCGTAGCTTGCATTTGCCTCTAAAAAGATCAAGAGTAATTCCTCTAACTACATTTAAAACTGCTTGGAGAACACCACTGCCCACCTTCCTTTTACATTAAGACCATCCTTGCCATTCTAAGGTATCCTATGGTGTCTTATGGTATCTTATGGTATCTATGGCACATTCAGCCTGGCACAGGGTGAAGGATCCTTTAAGGTATGTGAAAATCAATCCTGACAACCCAGTAAGGCCTTAGTGATTGTGCTCTGTGCCATGCAAAATGCAGAAGAATTGCCCCTTTACCGAGAAGGAGGGCTGGGGTACAGGCGAAAGGCAGGAGCAAGAGAAACACCAGAAAGAAGTGGTAGCAGAAGGGAGCAAAAACTTGAAAGTGACAGTGTGCAGTTAAGTCAATAGACATTAAATATGAGAGGAATCAATCTGAGTAGCAGGTAGAATATTTTAAGCAGTTGCATTTAGAACTGCGTGGACAGTGCAGCAATAAAGCAAAAGCCACCAGACAAGGCAAGTGGTGATCCGCATGTCTATAAAAGCTTTTAACAGAAGCGATGGAGAAGAACAGGTAGACTTCAGTACAACACCAACAGAAGGCCTGGAATGACTCATAAACAACCTGGATAATGAGCAGTCAGAAAGAAAGAAGGTAATTTAACAAGGAGACTGTGAGGTTAAAGTCATTGCTGACATTACAGGCAGACAGGCTTGAGGGGCAGAAAAAAAAGTCAGAGTCCACTTATTTTACATTCCTCCTTGCATGAAATTCTGCAAGAACAGAAAAAGTAAGAGAGAACAGTCAAGGTGAAGAGGAGCAATAGGAACCATTTCTGCGGAGACAGCAGTGGAAGCCATGAAAGAGGACAGACCAATCCCTGAGCACTGCAGGGAAGAATTGCAAGGGGCACCAGAGACAAGGGCAGGAAAAGAGCCACCATTGGAAATGACAAGAGATAAATTGCAGGGAAGGAGTTAAAAGGCCTAGGGGACACTCACAAAGGGAAATGACAGGGAGGAAAGAGGAACTTACAGCTGTCTGGCCCTTGAGTGCACTAAGAGGGTGTAAATGCCCCAAACAGCCTCACCTCAGCCCCCTACCCACACATCCTCTGCCCGTGGTCCAGGAACTCCACTTAAACTCAGGTCTAGGCATATTGCCTCATTTGAGCCATACTGTAGGTGCAATTGCCCTCAGTTGTATCTCCTGGGCAAGCCTTGGACCTACACTGTAGGAAGCCTGTCTCCAGTCCTGCCTCTGGCACCATCTCCTACTGCTGGACTTGCTGCATAGACCCTGGATGAAGTCAACCACATAATCTTCTCTGGGACCATTAATGAACCACTACTACCAGCAAGTTGTTCATGTACGGTGGGACTGTACCCTAGTTAACAAGGAGATTGCTGGTGGCTACCAACACTCTTAGCTTTTCGCTTGTCCTCCCTGGATGGTCAGCCTTGCTCTTGCTGCTCCCTGTATGACCCCCACTGGAGAGAACAAGAGTCAGGGAAGTGAAATGGTAGTCCAAGGATCTGATGAAAAGGGAGACTGTTGGCAACTGTGTGGAGAGCAGCTTAACATTGGCTGGTCATCACAAAGTCAATGGCTGCACTCCAAAAACGCTGTGGCACACCTTCACAATGGTTTACGTTCACAAAACAGATCGCCACCTGGAAAAGCTGCTGATACGCACAGCTTACTTCAACCTCTGCTTCTGAGCTCAACTTTTAAAACGTTGCTGCAAAGAATAAAGAAGAGATCAGTACCTGTTCTCACGGCTTCCCTGACCTCGCTGCTAAAACATTCTACGCAGCAGGCTGTGGGCAAACGTTACAATGAGAACTGGGTACTCTCGTTTTCCCACAGTGAAGGGCATTCAAACATGACTGTGCAAAAGCTGAAGTGGAGCCAGAAGACTACAGGGGAAGGCTCCTTAATGTCTCCTTGCTAGAGTTATCCAACTCCTCTTGCATCTTGGAGCTCCCCTTCTGTTTCTCCTCACCACCGGTGCCACTATTTGCAACATGCATATCTCCATCCTTGCTCCACATGGATGGCTGACTGACCTACCACATCTCTGGAGGTCTCACCATATCCGGCTACAGTTTAGACCCTTGCTACAAACCCCTCATCATTACAAGAACTCCCTGTGCCCTGCGGGATGTTTTATCTCTGCAGTACTACTATCACCTTTCACAGTGAACATTCTTCAGCGCAAGTCACTCCAGTGACTTCTTCAGACATAAACTACAGGCCTGATCTCACCTCCAGACTGTTGCTACCTGCGACTGCCCCACATTCTTCTCTCCTTGCACGAAGTTGGTGACCAGGTTTCTCTGCTAAAGCTCCATCAGGCCTTCATACTTATGTCACAATGTTGCACATAAGACTCTTCTCCTCAGGACAAGACCTGCAAAAGGCACACCACATGCCCTAACAACTTCTTTCACATCTCTCAGGAACAACCACGTTTCTTCTTGGATATGACTCCACACCAGCACTCACTTTCACACTGGCAGTCCCATCACTGTTGCAGGCTAATACTCATACTCCTCCTTTTCCTCCTCACGTCACCTTGCCAGCAAACTCAGGTCACCTCTCTCCCCTCATCATCCTAGCTTCTTCACTGTCTCTTTTCAACCCCTGAACCAAGCTGTACGAGCATGGCACCAGCAAACCTCAAGACACAGCGAGCCACCCATATGTGCAACACTTCAGTTCTGCTGTGCACCGCATCACAGCTGATACATAATTAATTTTAAGCACAGAGCCTGTTCAGTTCTTGTTTTCTCAATTTTAAAAGTACTTTTAGAAACACAGTGAAAAATATTTCATGAAGCAGTGTGCCTAAATGTCCCTCCCCCTCACCCCCCAAAACCTGTCTGTTCAGACTTGTCTGCCCAAATCACCAGCAGAATTCAGATCCAGAGTATTCATATCCCTACAAAGCTCTTATCCTTTCAGTTCACAGATATTTATCCTCTCTGGTCCAGCATATAGAGAAGACTTTATTCATAGTTTGTCAATGAATTACAAACTAACTGCCAGACAGAAATAAAATACTGCAAATAGGCAAAACAGTTTTCTTGCCTTCAGAAGGAAGCATGAACCAGTAAACAGGGTGACTCAATCACAAACTGGGTAGATTCACTCTACGAGACACTAAGAGACCAACAGAAATATTTGAATTTACCTTATCACGGACTGGGTGTTATTCCTAGCCCTGACAGAGCTGAATTTGGACAAAATTTTTCATACTATATTTCTGAGGTGGCAATAAGTTCACACTTAACTGACTTCCAGGCTTTGACACTTAATGTTTCACCCAGAAATAAGTGCACCAAGATGCAAGTGGCAGGTTGTACAGCTAAGACAGGAACTCAGCTCCAGGCTGTGCAGACTATCCTTCATGCACCACTCTGCAACTTGGAGTCTTTCACAGGCAGTTTGGCCACCTCGGTGGTGCAGCAGAACAGGTAACTGGATTCAAGTCAAGCAGAGGACAAGCTACAAATCCCATGACAAACATGGGCTCCCACTTGCTGGTGTGGTTTCTCTCTGCCACCCACTCCCTGGATGTGAATGCTTATCACAGCCAACAGCTCTCAGGGTCCCCAACACCATGCTGGGCACACTGGGTCTGGCAATTGCATCCTTCCACATGACGGCCACTCCAAGACCTCTCCATGGCTGCTCTCCCAAACCCTAGCATCCCGCTAGTCCCATTCCTGACCCACAGCACCATCAGGGTGGCTGGCATTGGGGTGCCCCGAGCTTCACCCTGCAATACCTCCAGCAAATTCAGGGTGAGGCAGCAATGACCCCTTTGCCCCCTGCTGAAAATCATGGAATCACAGAATCATTAAGGTTGGAAAAGACCTCTAAGATCATAGACTCATAGAATAGTTTGGGTTGGAGGGGATCTTAAAGATCATCCAGTTCCAGATGGCCATGGGCAGGGACACCTCCCACTCGAACAGGCTGCTCAAAGCCTTATTCAACCTGGCTTTGAACACCTCCAGGGATGGGGCATCCACAGCTTCCCTGGACAACCTGGGCCAGTGCCTCACCACTCTCACTGTGAAGAAATTCTTCCTTATGTCTGGTCTAAATCTGCCTCTCTCCAGTTTATATCCATTCCTCCTCATCCTATCAGTACAAGCCTTTGTAAACAGTACGTCGCCAAAGACCATCCAGTCCAATCATCAATACAACTGTGCAGACTAAACCACATCCTAAAGCGCCACATCTATACGTTTTTTTAACACCTCCGGGGAAGGAGACTTCGTCACTTCCCTGGGCAGCCTGTGCCAATGCTTCACCACTCTTTTGGTGAATCAACGTTTCCTAATCTCCAATCTAAACATCTCCTGGCGCAACTTAGAATCATAGAATCACTAGGTTGGGAAAGACCTCTGAGAACATTAAGTCAAACCATTCCTGTCTGCCACTAAGCCATGTCCCAGAGCACTTCATCTGCTGTCTTTTAAATACTTCAAGGGATGATGACTCAACCACCTCCCTGGGCAGCCTCTGCCAATATCCCGTAACCCTTTCTGTGAAAATTTTTTTCGTGATACCCAGTCTGAACCTTTCCGGGTGCAGCTTGAGGCCATTCCCCCTTGTCCTGTCCCTTGTCACTTGGGAGAAGAGGCATCAAACCAAACATTTCCCGGGGAAGGGGATGAGGATAAAACCCAGAGCCTCAGGAGCCCACCCTGGCCCCACATCACCCCATCTTCTGCACCCCACACCTAACACACTGCTTCCTCCATGCCACTCAGAGTGGCCTTGCCCACTCGCTCTCCGTTTCGTGCCCACCCAGCCCTCCCCGTGCCCTGCCTCGTTCCACCACTTTCCACCACGTTAACTCCCGGGGCTGGTTTCCCCATGGGCGGCGCAGGAGCACCCCTCCACCCTCCCCCACAACTACCCTCCGCACTAGGCCGCCGATCCCCGGCCTCGCGTAGCGGCCGCCGCGGGCAGAGGCGCCACCTCGCCCGGCCGGGGCGGAGCGGAGCCGCCGGCGCCCCCGGACCGCCTCCCCTCCCAGCCCAGCGCCAGCACCCCGGCCACCCCACCCCCCCCAACCCCACCCCCCAACCAAACGCCCCCGTTGGGGTTTCCCACGGCAGGAGTTATCCTCGGGGAAAAAAAAGAAAACAAACCCAAACATACTCTTCCTCCTTCCCCACCCCCCCATCCGCTTAAATCAAAATCTCCAGCAGTCTGGGAGGCGACTTTAAAGAAAAAAAAAAAAAAACAACCAAACCATAACCTCCCCTGCCACCCGGAAACGGTCTGAAGCATTAAAGAATTTGGGGTGAAAAAGAAAAAACCCAAACAAACGAGAATACATACACACACACACAAACCCTAAATACACACACACAAAAAAGGAACAAAAGATCCCACAACCTTCTTATTTGATAAAACTTTACAAGCCCCTACAGAAGCTGCATCTGAAAAGCAATTCCACAAGGGCTCCTCTGCTGCTTCATGGGGTTTAAACCAAACAAGAGGGGGAAACTGCAGCCTGAATACAGGGCTCTGAATAAAGGGCTCTGAATGCAGCTCTCATACCTACAAACAGGCAAAACCGCAATTAATCCCAAGTTTTCCACCTAAACCCAGGGGCTTTTCCCCCAGCTATCCACTTTTAGACTGGTACTGCATTTTTTTCCAGGGGGTGGGATTAGGATCTCTGACAATTTTTTTTTTTTTTTTTTTTTTTTGCAAACCCCACATTTTTGGCGGAAGCGGGGGTTTGCTTCAAAAAATCTCACCCATGTTCTTTTCCACCACTGTATTTTTTTTATAATTTATTATTTAATTTGCAGTTACACAACGTCTCATGCTATTCAGTTCCTATCTGAAACCTTTACTTTCTAACGAAGCAACACCCTGATTTAATTGTTTCTCAAGTCCACCCCTTTCTACACACACACACACACACAGAGAAAGAATTGGTTAAAGTTAAAAACAATCCCCGCAAAAATAATAATAAAGGACTCACCTCTCCTTGGGTTTCTCCCCTTCACACTACGTATAAACTTTCCTTGATAAATGGTATTGTATTACTAGAGATATTATTAATGTATTATTACTAGAAGTAATAATAATAGTAAGTGCTATTTAATTATAGAAGGCAGCATTCTGCTTCTGGATCGGCTGCCCCTGCAGCTCCCTCCATGTGCCTCCTGATCTCTTTACTTTCATTTCCAGGTCTCGCTCTGCTCTCAGCTGCACCAGCAGGAGAAAATGCCTCCCTGCATATCCTCTGGGCCCTAGAGGCTACCGCTTTCCAGTACAAAAATTCACAGCTCTTTCCTTTCTGGGAGGGTTTTGAGATTCTTTAAGGTGAATGAGCCTAGGAAAAAAAATATAATACAAAATTTTTTAAAAAAGCAACAATGAAAGCACTTCGGCAGCCGCGTCTCCGTTCTTTTTTTTTAATGCAAAATTTTTCTTCTTCCTGCCTCTCTTTGCCGATAGATAAAACAGACATCAAAGAAAAGCAAAGCTGCCTCTGCAGAGCAATTGCATTCATGCAAACACAGCAGTGAGTTGAATTATGAGACCCCCTCCCCATGGGATTATCACATAGGTGAAGCAGTGACCCTTTTGTGTCCCCTCATATGTTCGCTGGAAGAGAGCCAGAGCCATTGCTCCTGGCAGAGCAATTATCTATCCCAGACAGACCTTACTTACTCCATCCCGCACTGCTGGGGACCAGGGGGTGTCCCTGTAAATAAGATCTGTAAATAGAAACGTTTGGGTGGGAAGCAATACATAGTGCACGTGTCTAGAAATAAAAGACAATAAAACTATCATCATAGTTGTTATTATTTTATAATAATAAAATTATTGTTGTTATTATTATTTACGACTGGGCATTATGCAATATATGTTCATTACCTATTATTTACATGTGCATACATATATATGTATGTATATGGTTTTATATGTATATTTCATACATATGAGTTCAGGCACTTTCTAGGAACCAGATTTCTTGCTTGTTTCATCCCAAATCCCTCAATATTTCCAGAAAATGCGCTGAATCTCCACAGCAGCCCATGCTGGCAAAGCCCCTGGAATGGAGCTGCTGGAGGGAAGTGGGGACCCACTGGCACATGTTATTCTGTCATGGGAAATGGTTGTGAAAACAGAGATAGAAAGACCCCTGTAGTTGAGGGGGTTCATCCATCCTTGCCTAACTACACTACCATTAACTTTAACTTTTTAGCCTAGAGAAGAGGAGGCTGAGGGGAGACTTTATCACTGTCTACAACTGCCTGAAAGGAGGTTGTAGAGATGCGGGTGCTGGTCTCTGCTCTCAGCTGACCAGTTATAGGAAGGGGGAGCAGCCTCAAGCTGAGCTAGAGGAGGTTTAGACTGGACATTAGGAAAAAAAATTTAACCAAAAGGGTCATCAGGCACTGTCAGAGGCTGCCCAGAGAGATGGTTGAGTCACCATCCCTGGAGGTGTTTAATAAAAGAGTAGATGAGGTACTTAAGCGTATGGTTTAGTGGCAGACTGGTATGGTTGGACTTGATGATCTCAGAGGTCTTTTCCAACCTGGTGATTCTATGATTCTATGAAATAACCCTCTGAAATAAGTTTTATGCTTGGCCCTCAGTCCAATGTCCCTGGCAGAAAAAGGTTTTACTCTCCCTAAAAGAGTCCATCTACAATCAGATCATTTCCAGACTGACACTGGTTTGAGTTATCACCTCTTTTCCAGTGTAACCAGTGGCATGTTTACTCCTCAGTGTCTCACTTCTCCATTTCCCGTGAGCCAAAAAAAGCATCACTTGGTGCTTTTCAGCTAAGCAACACAACCAACATTCAGAGGCAGGTGAAGTGTATCATCTGAAGTGTGGTAAACTTGTTTAATATCTAAAACATGTCAGTCAGAAAAGGAAAGACTACACAATTGGACTTGATGATCTTAGAGTTTTTTTCCAATCTAAATGATTTTTGTGATCCTGTGATTCTATTGAGTAGGATTGGTTTCTAGCAGATCCGTTGACACAGTAAACTGCTAATACGAAATACAATCTTTAAATTGTATAATGCACCACGTGACAATGGAGAACACTCTTAGGGTCAATAGGACAACTCTTAGGGTTGTTGATAGGACAATGTTTATTATCTCTTCAGCATATTTGTTACCTCTTACTTCTAGACAGAGACACTGTGACACAGAGTCTAACCAAGCTGGGCCTCCAGTGTAGGAGCTTCTGGGCAAAATGTACATTAAGTGACAGTTGCTCTCAAGGGGTGGCTTTGGGCAGAAGAAACATGGAATAGGTCTGATGGGAAAAGTAAGCTGGGAGACCTGACATGCCAGATCTTGCCAGATCACAGTGGGAGGGCAGCGTGATGAAGACATTAATCATCAAATGAGTCACAAAGCTCAGGACACCTACAAGCCTGCTGCATCTCTGCAAGGCACATTATCACAGCTGGATGAGAAGAAGGTGGCAGCTTAGGAGCTGAGGGTAAAGAGGAACAAACCCAAAATCTATACACAAGCACTTTTATTTTAATGCAAGAACGTTTGTTTTCAAGACTGAATTACACTGTTGAATGTCTCATGTTATACTTCTCTCTGGCCCAGTTTCCTCTACTTGTAAGGTCATGATGCAGCATGTACTGCTTCTCTCATGAAATAGCATCTTTCCTTTGCAGCTAAGATGAAGATTTTCACTGTTTCAAGCATGGTTATCGTGGTCTTGTGTTCAGGTAATCAGTGTCCTAACCAGATTACCCTGAGGGGTCATGTGTTGGTAAAGGTTCAGGCTGTTGAGGATCTGAGTTAGAACACCCAGATTCCTCCCTGGCTGCCCTACTTTCACACAGCTATTTAAACTGTTTAAAGCAGGTATACATGCAGTACCAGACATAGGTCTACAGAATGATGTTTGATAACAGGAAATTAAAGGAAAATACCCACTTAGCTCCAGTAGGTAAGGAATTAAACCAATCAAACACCAGGATTAGCAATATACATATTTTTTTATTAAGCGTCTAAATAATTGCTAAAGCTTGCTATGTGAGATCTAATGGCTCTCACTTTATTCAAATATGCATGTTAAAAGTACTTATAAGCCTAATAGTAACAAGAGCAATGATAATACAGATAACACTAGTGACTGCAATTAAGGTGACGGGCAGTATTATACATCCTCCCTGGCTGGGAGGATGTCACCACACTGGTGAAATCCTCAACCAGTTCTGTCCTAAAATTAGCTTTTATAAGGTTGCTTTACCTACATGCCATTACTAACAACTATGATCAGAAAACAATTATCCAAAAAGGACACCACAAACCACAGGCAAACCCACACCATTTAGCCTTTTGCTGAGCAGAGCATCATTTTGTCAAAGTAGCTGGTCTAGAGCTGCTAAGGTTGTTTTGGAGCATCAGTCACCAGTCAACAGAGTCAAAACACTGCAAAATCTACTGCAAACTAGTTATTGTGTGGTAAAAATTACTTTTCTTTTAGGGAGAATTAATCTGTTGATCTGTGCTACAATGACACGTACCCCTTTATTCCTGTATAGCTGAATCCATAGCTAAAGACTTTATTCTCTCCACTCTGACCCAGGTAATTATCCAGTATTGGGGAGGAAAACAGAGAAGGGAATTGGATGTATGTCACACCATCCTGTTTATTGCTGAAGATTGTGAGGAACTAATAACAAGTGTCAAATTCCATATTATATTTTCCAAGTTCAAGTTCCTTCTCAAGGTCATGCTAATTTATCCCCTCATCTGCTCTGCATTTTCTGGCAGCCTTATTCTTCTGACATACACCCAGCATCTAGTGCCTCAACGTCTTAATTTTCGTCAGTCACAAGAGAAGCGTCTCTTATTATTTATGATAGTTAAATTTTGCTCATATTTTCTATCTGATTGCTGTACCAGCTTACATCTTTTATTCTTTCAGCTGTCATGCTCCTTAAAGACACATTGCTTTTTGTATGCCCACAGAACAAAGAAGGTCTACCATGCTCTTCAACCTTAATGCGGTCTCCCAAGTACCCAGCACTGCCAATTACTGACTGACATTCTTTTATTTGATCCATATAAGCATTTGATACTGGTTTTAAAACCACAGTTGGGAGAATTGTGAGAGAATGAAAAATGGCTCTTATGTTTTCGGACCAAATGGCAGAATCAATCCAGCTCATTGCCCCTCTGAATCCTGAGCTCACCACATATCTGCAGCAGCTGCCACCTGAAATGGTACCTATGTTAGTGCCTGTGGGTTGCAACTCAGAGAGATGGGATTGGGTCAAGAAGACCTGTGCAAACGTCCTGCAGTAATAAACAGGTTTATGCACAACTCACTTTGTCCCATCAGATGTACTTTTATTTCTATACTCGAGAGGAAAATGCCACACACAACATACATGCAAAGCTGTCAAGCAAACTCATGTTTTTTGCGCACAGGAGACTTCATCGTGGTATACCACTTCCTCACAAGGGAAGGAGGAGGAGCAGTCGCTGAGCTCTTCTGTCTGGCCACCGATGATAGGACCCGAGGGAAAAGCAGTAAGATGTTTCAGGAGAGGTTTAGGCTGGATATTAGGGAAAGATTCTTTACCCAGAGGGTGGTGGAGCATTGGAACATCTCCTCAGGGAAGCAGTCATGGCACCAAGCCTGACAATATTCCAGAAGCATTTGGACAATGACCTCAGAGACATGACGTGAATGCTGGGATTGTCCTGTGCAGGGACAGGAGTTGGGCTTGATGATCCTTGTGGGTTCCTTCCAACTCAGGGCGTTCTACAATTCCTGGATTAAACGCTTTCCATAGTAGAAGGGTTTGACAATAACACAGAAGCCCACAGATGAGATCTGCAGACCTTATCTAAATGAGAGTTCATGGGAAAAGGCACTCATGTCCCACCTGTGGGCACACATGAGGTTTGCAGAGCAAGGCAGGGCAGCACACAGCTCCTCTGCCGACATCTATCTTCAGCACCTGTTGCGATGGGTGCACACACACCACACACCCACTCTGGCGAGGCAAGGAGAGAGCCTTACATCACCTGCCCCACAGCATGAGACACCTGAGAGACTCTCTTAGGCTCATTTTGGAGTTTTAGACAGCAAGTACCCTTTATCAGGACTGGGCAACATGAGGGAGCCATTTCTGTCAATCATGTGCTGCAAGACAAGAGCTAGGGACAGGAAAGATTTCTCACAGGCATATATATACATTTTCCCAGGAATCCTATGCATATTCTATTACTTTCCAAGGTCTAATTTTAATGTTAGGCAACTTTGCAACAGTCAAAACTCATGCTGATTTGAAGCTGGCTCCAGCTCTGCCTGACCTTGTCTTTTCAGATAAGATGAAAACTGAAAGCAGAGGTGACCACGGAAGCAGGCACATATCACACTGCACACAAGACGTTATCATCTCCAAAGAAAGAACAGTGTCTGGAAAAAATACCGTTTTAAAGAAAACGTGCACTCAGAGAAAGAAAAAAAAGGGGGCATTCTGTGTAACTTTCAAAGCCCACAACTGCTTAGGCAAAACTTAACTGTACTTGTGAGACCTCATCTGGAGTATTGTGCCCAGTTCTGGAACTCCAAACGTAAGATAATTGAGTTGTTGAAACGGGTCTAGAGGAGGGCTACAAAGATAGAATTATAGAATTATAGAATCATTTAGGTTGGAAAAGACCTTTAAGATCATCAAGTCCGACTGTAAACCTAACATAACCAACTCTACCACTAAACCATGTCCGTATGCACCATATCTACATATCTTTTAAATATCTTCGGGGAAAGCACACAGCATATTGCATGGAAAGACAAGAATCTGACCAAATCACCTAGCCTCTCCTTAAAATGAGAGGGTCATTAGGACTAAGGAGGATGTTACAAAAAAAAAAAAAAGGGCAGGGGGTAGGAAACACCCAAAGACACAGAAGGATGTGAGAACTCTTGAATCTCACAGCTGCTTCAGGCCTGATTCTCCGAGATGCCAGCTAGCTGGCAAAGATAACATAGAATCATAGAATCATAGAACAACCAGGCTGGAAGAGACCCATTCAAGTGAGACAGATATTATTCTGCATTCAGAATTTTGTATTCCTAAATTATAAGCATCCTGGGATTATGAGATTACAGAGCTATAAAATGCCACCAGAGAACCCATGGAAATCACTCTCTTCTATCATTTTAACAGTCATGCAAGGGACTGAAATTCCAGCTGCAGAGGACTTACCACAACCAGCTACTGTGGCACACAGGAACATTTCATCCAACGTAACAGATGAACAACCTGACCCATCAAATCACCTGGATTATCTATACTTATATATTCACACTAAGATCAAGATGGAAACACTATTCTCCCTCATTTCATGATCTCTGGAAGCTAGTAGGCAGATGATCCAAGGCCTGGAGCACCTCCCATAGGAGGACAGGCTGAGAGACCTGGGGCTCTTCAGCCTGGAGAAGAATCATAGAATCATAGAATTGTAGAACAACCAGGTTGGAAGAGACCCATTGGATCATCAAGTCCAACCATTCCTATCAAACACTAAACCATGTTCCTCAGGACCTCATCTACCTGTGCCTTAAACACCTCCAGGGAAGGTGAATCAACCACCTCCCTGGGCAGCCTATTCCAATGCCCAATGACCCTCTGTGTGAAAAACTTCCTCCTAATCTCTAGCCTAAATCTCCCCTGGCGGAGCTTGAGGCCATTCCCTCTCGTCCTGTCCCCTGTCACTTGGGAGAAGAGGCCAGCTCCCTCCTCTCCACAACCTCCTTTCAGGTAGTTGTAGAGAGTAATGAGGTCTCCTCTCAGCCTCCTCTTCTCTAGACTAAACAACCTCAACTCTCTCAGCCGCTCTTCATAGGGCCTGTTCTCCAGCCCCTTCACCAGCTTCGTGGCTCTTCTCTGGACTCGCTCCAGAGCCTCAACATCCTTCTAGTGGTGAAGGGCCCAGAACTGAACACAGGATTCAAGGAGCGGCCTCACCAGTGCTGAGTCCAGAGGGAGAATCACCTCCCTGGACCTGCTGGTCACACCGTTTCTGATACAAGCCAGGATGCCAAGACTCCTGGGGGACCTTATAGTGACCTTGCAGGACCTAAAGAGGCTGCAGGAAAGCTGGGGAAGGACTGTTTACGAAGGCTTGTAGGGATACGATGAGGGTCAATGGGTATAAACTAGAAAGGGTCGATTTTAGAGTAGACGTTAGGAGGAATTTCTTCACGATGAGAGTGGTGAGGCGCCGGCGCAGGTCGCCCAGGGAAGCTGTGGCTGCCCCATCCCTTGGGCAGCCTGGTCTGGTGGGAGGCGTCCCTGCCCAAGGCATGGGGTTTAGGAACTGCAGGATCTGTGACCGCACTCCGAGTCCCCCCGCTGTCCCCCCCCCCGGGGCGGGCGGGGGACGTTGCTGCTCGCAGCCAATGGCGGGTGGCGGAGCCGAGCTGCCGGCTTTCAAATCCTCCGCCTCCCCCGCGCGCCCCTCCCCCAGCCCGGGCAACTGCGGCGGCGGCTCCAGCGCTCGCAGCGGCGCCTCGATCGCCTCCGCCCGGGCAGCCTTGGCGCCGAGGTGAGGGCACGGGCCGGGGCTGGTGGGCCGGGTGGAAGGGTTGTGCGTGCGGTGGGGCGATCGCGCAGGCTTCCCTTCCCCTCTCCCTCCAACCCTGGCCGCCGTCGCCGCGCTGGTTCCCGGCCTGGGGAGGTGGTGGTGGTTGGGGGGGGGGGGGGGGGGGTTGGGAGGGGAAGCGGGAAGGGAACGCCTCGTGCTCCGCCCACGGCGAGGGGTGGGCACCGGAGATCCACGGGCGCGCATCGGCGGGCGGGCGCGTGTAGACGGCACAAAGACAGACAGATGGTGGTCCGTCAGGTCTCCCCCGCCCCCTCCCCGATGGGGGTGTCCGCCAGGTCTACTGCTTCCCCCTACCCACCCCTCCCAACCCGACGGGTGGCCGTCAGGTCTACCCCCCCTCCCCCTCGACGGGTGGCCGCCAGGTCTACCCCCACCACCACCCCTTCCCACTGACGGGTGGCCGCCAGGTCTACCCCACCCCACACTCCCGACGGGTGGCCGCCAGGTCTACCCCACCCCCCTCCCCTCGACGGGTGGCCACCAGGTCTACCCCCACCACCACCCCTTCCCACTGACGGGTGGCCGCCAGGTCTACCCCATCCCCCTCCCCTCCCCTCGACGGGTGGCCGCCAGGTCTACCCCACCCCCCTCCCCTCCCCTCGACGGGTGGCCGCCAGGTCTACCCCCACCACCACCCCTTCCCACTGACGGGTGGCCGCCAGGTCTACCCCACCCCACACTCCCGACGGGTGGCCGTCAGGCCTACACCACGCACCACTATCCCCCCCGACGCGTGGCCGCCAGGTCTACCCGGCTCCGACGGGTGGCTGCCAGGTCTACCCCGATTCCAGAACGGGAGGCAGAGAGAGGGTCACCAGGTCTACCCGGCTCGAAAGCAGGCGGGGGAATCTAGCCCAGCTTGTAAAAGTAGACTTCGAAATTTAGATCTGACTTCGCTGAAAAAGCCCTGCTGTAGTGAATCCCTAAGGGTTGGGTGGTTTTTATGATGTTGAGCTAAATAAGTTAATATTTTGAGTAATATGAGCCTAAAGTAGAAGATACTGCTTTAGTGAGAAACTGGAGCGAGTTTACGGAAGATTTTTGCTGTGGTGTTAACTGTGATTCTGGTTTGACTTACAACTGTTCAGGAAGTGCAGAAAATGTTGCTAGTGCATATGTAATGCATAAGCTCATATTTACTGTAGTCAAAATAGTCTGCGATTCTCAGGCTGGACATCAGGAAAAAAGTTTTCACAGAAGGTGTTTGAGTCACCATCCCTGGAGGTGTTTAAAAGACGGGTGGATGAGGTGTTGAGGGGCATGGTTTAATGGTTGATAGGAATGGTTGGACTTGATGATCTCAGAGGTCTTTTCCAACCTTGTGATTCTGTGAGTACAGAGTGGTTACCGAATAGGTAGGCAGGATGGCTGAAGCTGCATGAGGGAACAACACTATGCCTCACGTGTGCTCTATGACACTTTAAACTCTCCACGTGCAGACAGACACATGCGTGTAGGACAGGAAAGGGACATGGGAGGCTGGGGCCTGATGTGTGGGGTTGGAGGGCAGATGGCCAGTGCTTGTCTGCTTCGCTGGGGGCAGATGTGCTGGGATCCAGTCATGGGTGAGCAGGAGGTAACCTTGAGCTGTCAGCAGCATTCTGGGGACCTGGGCATGAAAGCAGAGCAAGCTTCTCCTTGGGACACCATAGCAGGTAGCACGGACTGGTGTGGACAAACTGTTGGAATTAAAACACTCTCCTGAATGAACTTTGTTGAGCATCAGGGAGCATACAGCTTCATGCAGCCTCATCAGTAGAAGCATGACTAATAGGAAGAGGAAGGTGATTCTGCCCCTTTACCCCATTCTTGTGAGACCTCACCAGGAGTGTTGTTAGAGCGAGTCCAAGGGAGGCCACAAAGATGATCAGCAAAGGACTCCAGCACCTCCAATGTAAGGACAGGCTGAGAGGGTTGGATTGTTCAGCCTAGAGAAGAGAAGAGAAGACTCTGGGGAGACCTTGTTGTAGCCTTCTGGTAATTAAAGGTGGCCTACAGGAAAGCTGGGGAGCAGCCCTTTATTAGGGAGTGCAGTGATAGTACCAGGGGTAATGCTTTTAACCTGAAAGAAGGGAGATTTAGAGTAGGTGTTATGAAGAACTGTTTTACTGTGAGGGTGGTGAGGCATTGGAACAGGTTGCTGAGAGAAACTCTGGATTCCCTATCCCTGGAGGTGTTCAGACCTAGGCTGGATGAGGCTTTGAGCAACCTGATCCAGTGGGAGATGTCCCTGCCCATGGCACAGCAGTTCGAACTAGACAATTATGGTCTCTTCCAACCCAAGCCATTCTATGATACAGTCTGTAAGTAAGGAGGAAACCGCTCTTCAGACATTTCCAGATCTTGTTTTTATTTGCTGTACATACTAACTCTTCAATTTCTTTTTTTATTATTTTTCCAAAGCTTTTCCTGAAGAAGAACTAGCAGAGAAGAGATCGCTGGTAGGTTGACAATTGGGTATGATTGTCCTGTTTGCAGTAGAACATTCTTCAGGATGCCATAAGTTGTATGTTGAAATTAGGAAGTAGCATGTGTGTAACATGAAGGAAGTAAAAATGAATATAAGGGAAAGAGAGGCAAAGGGAGTGAATATGCTGATAGAGTACAGAAGAACATCATAGTAGAGCAAACCTCATTTTTTAAATAGTAGGGTGATGAGGTATTTAAAGTTAATATTGAACTAGGTGAACAGACTGACTTCTTTGGATCCTAACCTTTGTTCCTGTCCAGTAAAGCCTTCATGGATTGGAGGATGTCTCCTCTTTCTTCCTTCCTCATGCTGAATTGGCAGAGGTTGGGAGCATCCATCAGTCTGGTGTCTGCATGGCCTGGTAGAAGTGGAATAGGTTGTTTGAGCATCTTTCTACTGGCAGCATGCACTTGAGAGGACAGTCATCCCAGAAAAGTGAGGTTGATCAGCCTTGGAGATATTCTCACCCTGTGTTTAAAAGCAATACTAAAGATAATAAAACTGAAGAAAAGTTGTGCTATGGGGAAGCTGAAGGCTTCACAGGTAACAGGAAGAAAGTATGTATATACAACTTTTGTTTAGGGTGTGTTTTAAAACCAGTGCTGTTGAGCTTGAAGAGTGTGGGGCCCCTTCTAAACCAGACAAGAATGGAAGGTTTCTGTAGTAGGAATGAACCTTCATCTCTTCTGACACCTGAAGTCTGTTTTATATAAGAGTGTGTGTGTGTGTATATACACATATATATATATATATATATATATATATGAGTTTATTAGTTTTATCCCAGTGGAGTTACTGGGATAAGAAATGTGCTCCATTTATCCTTCTGAATGGATGGAGGCGAGTTACTTCATGTAGTGATTGATATTCATTAAATAATTATATGCAGACTCTACTAGGCATAGTAAGCTTCAAACTTGTGCCTCAAGGCAAAATGCTCTCTAATCAATCAGTGTAAGATCATCTTGTTTAATGTATGCAATGAATCTGTGTGGGACATCCAAAAGGAAAGAGAACCCACAAACTGAGAGAGAGTTTTGTATACAACACACATTGTGTTTTCAGCAACTCAGTGGTTCTAGAACTGTGCTGACTAGGGCACTACTGGGGATTTTACTGAAAAGGAAACAATCAGTTGTGTTCATTCTAGCTTGCTTTCGGGAGCGGGAAATGTGCAGCAAGTGTAATTAAAGGATGGGACTTGAAGAGAGGGGAATGTTATATTTTAATTGCGAAAGTGTTGTGCGAAGAGTAATGTCTTATTGTGGCTTGAATTCATAGTTTTAGCTACTGGTTTTTATGAAGTGTAACAACTCCATCAAAATCCAGGTCTTGTCAGTATTGGAACAATCAACACCATCTGTCTGGTTGGCTTTGTAATCTACGCTAGCCATCATAAGTGAGCTATGGGGAAAACACTAATGACACTGAAAACTGTGGTATCTTGGGGACTAAAAACACATTAGTGTTCAATACATAAGCTTTACGAATAATCATACTTATTTGTAGTTTGCTTTTTAAAATGTTGTCATTCTGTTTTTGGAAAAGCAGAAAAATGGCATCGGAAGACATCACTAGGCTTGCAGAGTCACTGGTCAAAACCAAATTGAGTGGTGGACAGCTGAGCTTCAAAGGCCAGAGCCTTAAACTCAATACAGCTGAAGATGGTAAGAGAAAATACTGTGTTTGGGAAGCGTCTCCCTGAAATTCTGAAGTCTTGTGGTAAATCTGCTAATCCTACACGGACAGTTTGTCATAATACTAGATGTGATGCAAGGGGGATTCAACTACAGCTGCTTCTGACAGAGATGTTTCCTTCCCTTCCTGCTTTGACCTGGCGGGATTGGGGTTTGGCTCCCTGGTGTGTAAATCTTGGTTTCTTAATGTTCTCTCCAAGTGCTTTTGACAATCGCTGTGCACTACAAGTCAGCACTCCTTCCAAAAGCAGTACACAAGCAAATTACAGCTCCTGCACAGAGGAACAGGTTGATATGGTAGTTGGCTGCAGTAGTCCAGTGTCTGCCCAAATTCTGACCAATTTTTTGTTGTGTGGAGTTTTTGGGGTTTTTTTTGGAACATCTTCTCCCAAGTGACAGGGGACAGGACAAGGGGGAATGGCCTCAAGCTCTGCCAGGGGAGATTTAGGCTGGACATCAGGAGGAAGTTTTTCACGGAAAGGGTCACTGGGCATTGGAACAAGGCTGCCCAGGGAGGTGGTCGAGTCACCTTCCCTGAAGGTGTTTAAGGTACGGGTGGCTGAGGTCCTGAGGGACATGGTTTAGTGTTGGATAGGAATGGTTGGACTCGATGATCCAATGGGTCTCTTCCAACCTGGTTATTCTATGATTCTATGATCTCTCTTGTTGGTGTATGTGTATTTCTCAATGAAAAATGTCTTGTAGTCTAAATATCTGGAGAATAGCTGTATTTTCTTAGGTCAATGTTTCTGCCACAAACAAGGCGTGTTTTTCAGAGAGGTTAGTTATTATAGTGTGTACCTTTTTTACTGATTACAAAGGTGATGCTTTTTGAGATGCCATTTTAGTAGTGCAAAGCCACTGAACTATGGAGAAAGGCTTTGGACCTTGGGAATGATACTGAGCGCCCATTAACAAGAGAGAGTCTGCAGCTTGTGCCGCTGTCTTGCATAGGATTATTCTAGAGTTAAATTGTTCCACTCTGACATGTTTGCTAAACAGACGTCTGCTTTAGCTGATGTGTGGGAACTTCATCCTGTTGATGTGGCACCAAATCCAATCAGCTTCTACCTTAGTCCTTGCATCCTCATAGGCATATGCACTCTAGCTCCTTAAACCATGTGCTGAATGGCAGAGGAACCTTAGATTAGACAACAGGAAAAAATTCTTCACCCAAAAGGGTTCCTTGGGCACTGGCAAGAGCTGCCCAGGGTGGTGGTTGAGTCACCATCCCTGGAGATATTCAAAAGAAGGGTAATGAAGTGCTCAGGGATGTGGTTTAGTAGTGGACAGGTATGGTTAGATTTAATGACCTCAAAGGTCTTTTCCAAGCAAACAAATATATAATTCTATCAGGTTAGGAAGGTAAGGAAACTTAATTTTGCAAATAGGAGGATGGCTGTCAGTGAATAGAACAAGAAAGAAATTACAAAAAGGCAGAGTGGGGAGTGGAGAATGTTCTCTCTGGTTACCTGATGCTTTAGGTCTGTTCCCTGTGCTGTTCCAGGATTTTTTAGGGTAATAGTCATCTCTTTTCACTATGGGCAGAGCTGAGCGAGTCAGGCTACATCATGGCAGCTAACATAATAGTTAAAAGGCCAACTAGACTGTCTGCTTTTTACAGCTGAAGAAGTGATCAAGCAAATTGAGGAATTTGATGGCCTGGAATCATTGCGCCTGGAAGGCAACACAGTGGGTGTGGAGGCAGCAAAGGTCATTGCCAAAGCCTTGGAGAAGAAATCAGAGCTCAAGGTGAGATCCTAAAGTTGGATGGTGGTGAAGGGGAAGACCTAATGTAGAAATACTGAAGATCTGTGTTCTTCCTGCAGTAGCCTGCATTGGGTTAACCCCAAAGCTTGCTTGGTGGTTCTTCTGGTAGGAAGAATAGCCATTTGAAAATGTGGCAGAACTAGGAGACTTTGGGATAATGGGAGCACTTTCTGCTTTCCTGACTGTTTCTGTTTAGAAGGCTTCCAATCTTAAAGCTGGGAAGCTGTGCAAGGAAGAGTCTCTTTGCAGGGACATCATCTGTAAACAAAGAACTGTGGCAACAAAACTTAAGTTCTAATGGAAAAGCTGGGTCATATCTTCTGGAGAATTATCAGATCTTCTGAAGAACGAGTCTTTAGAGAATGCCTGAATAAGGAAGAAATAATGGAGAAGACGCACCAGGAGGCTTTTCCATGTCCAAGCTGTGTTTCCCTGCTACTGTTCTAATGCTAGGAGGATGCTGTGCTGCTAGAGGCACTGTGCTTTGCAGGAGAGCAGTATGAAACATTGGTTGACATTAATCACTCAAGTGTGGCTTTTCAAGCCAGTTCAGATTGTTCAGCTTCATACCTTAGTAAAATTTGCACTCCTAATGTATCCTTCATTTTCCTGCTGCTTTTTCCTGTGGTAATTTTCTCAGCAGAAAATAATTCCAGCTTGAATGCAAGCAAGAATTCTTGTTTAGTGTTAATTAACTGTGTGCATTTCAGTGGCTTTATGTCCTTGCAAGTGAAGCAATTGTAACATCAGTTCTTGTAGTTCTTTAGTACCATCAAATGACAAGCCTGAGGGAAGGGAGACAGTATTAAGCTGACCCAGTGATGTAATGCAGCTTGTATTTGTAAACCTATGTACAACTGTGTTGTCCTAAATATTTTTAATGCTTTCTATTTGTATGTTTCTTATTTTAGAGATGTCATTGGAGTGACATGTTCACAGGGAGGCTAAGGTCTGAGATACCTCCTGCTTTGGTAAGCAAAAACTAGATTCAAGAGTTCTGACTAATATAAGTTCTTTTCTCACCTGTCATGCTTTTTGTGGGAGTAAGCTTTTTAGCACAGAGCTGATCTTTCTCTGTGCTGTTAACACTGCCTGTCTCAGAATAGGTGAGTGATTCTTTGTTGCTCCTTCTGTATGAGGTGGAGAAGAGCTGGTAAAAGGCCAAGCACAAGTCCATGCTAGAAGCTTGTCATTGGGGAAAACGTCCTCATGATCTGATAGATAGAATGGGGACTAAACTTTCTAAATAAAAGCATGTGGCCATCTCTTCCGAGAGTGTTACAGAGCTCCCCACCCAAGTCCTGTGAAGTAAGAACACGATAAGCTCAACAAAATGAAAACAGTATTTCTTTTACCATTGTAGAGGGTAACAGTGACTCTGAAAAATATGGATTTGACATAAAGGAATGGGATAACTTCTTGGTACCCGCATTATGGTTATGTTTAGCACAACAATTTCTCTGACTTCCTCTGTTGAAGTTTTATTTCCCTATGCAGCTTTGCTGAATCTCCTCAAAGTGAAAATCTTTTGCAGCATCGCTGTCATACCTAGCCGCTGTGGTGATGCTGTCACTGAAAATCCACTCCCCACCTTCTCTCCCACTCACTGCCATCTGTTTCCTTGCAGATCTCTTTGGGTGATGCACTCATCACTGCTGGAGCCCAGCTGGTGGAGCTGGACCTGAGTGACAATGCCTTTGGGCCGGATGGTGTACGTGGCTTCGAGGCACTGCTGAAGAGCCCTGCGTGTTACACCCTGCAGGAACTCAAGCTTAATAACTGTGGCATGGGTATCGGTGGAGGAAAGGTAAGGGCAGTCTCCTTTTTGAGAGCAAAGTCAGAGCCAGGACTTGGCTTTACATTGCCCTACACAGAATCAGAGTGGTTGAGATTGGAAGGGGTGTCTGGTGAACATCTGGTTCAACTTCCCTACTCAAGGCAGTTACATGAGGTCGTTCAGGGCTGTGTCTAGTCAGGTTTTAGATATGTTGAAGGACAGACACTTCACAGGCTCTCTGGATAGTCTTATCACAGTGTTTAACAACCCTCACAGTAAAAGAGTTTTGTACATCAGTTTATGAGCATTTGCATCTGCCTCTGCCTTCTTTATACTACTTTCTCCCCCATCATGTTATTCTGACTGTTCTTACATATGAGTAGAATCTCCCTCACAGCCTTCTCTTCTCCAGCCTTAATAATCTCAGCTCTCAGATATCTTGAATATGTACAATTCTCTAATTCCTTAATCATCCTTGAGGCCCTTTGCGAGACTCTTTTCAGTATGTCCATGTAAGAACCTGGAACTGAACACAGTATTTGGATGCATTTCACAGGGCTGAGTAGAGGAGAAGGGTAATTTCCCTTGACCTCCTGACAATGCTTTTCCCAAGGCAGCCCAGTAGGATTTCTTTGATGCAAGTGCACGTTGCTAGCTTCTAAGTCAACTTCTCACCCCCTGATAACCCCAGGTTTTCTGCTTAGCTGTTTTGCCCCAGGCTTACCTCTAATTTATGCTGATGCATGGGGTTATCCCTCCTCATCTGCTGGTCTTTGCATTTCCCTTTAAAGTTAATGAGATTCTTGTTGGCCCATTCTCCAACCTCAAGATCACTTCCCTCTGTGTGTTTTTGTGGGCAAACTTCTGAAATACGAAAAGCTCACTTGTTTTTCCAGGATTGGAAAACAGTTCTATCCTAAACATTAGAATCCACGTCAAGAGTAATAGCTTTGAATTTGAGAAAATAGTGTTACCAAGCCTAGCACTGAAGACGCCTGTTGGATGAAGCAGAAAAGCAGAACTAACTGTCATTTTCCCTAAGACACTATGTGTTTGCCTGTTTGAGTCAAATGTTCTACAAAATTGTCACTTCTTGTCTGAGACTGGTGTGCAAGTGTTGTGGTTAGAGTTTTATTGTATATCCTACTGTAGAAGCAGATGCCTTTCAGCAGTGACAAGTATTTCTTGAAAGCTAGATATAAAAAGCACGTTTGGATTCCTTCAGAACGAGATACTGATGTAGTTTCAACTGCTTGTTTTATCTCTAGATTTTGGCAGCTGCTCTGAAAGAATGTCACAGGAAATCGAGTGCCCAGGGCAAGCCTCTTGCTTTGAAAATATTTGTGGCTGGCAGAAATCGTTTGGAGAATGATGGTGCCACTGCACTGGCTGAAGCCTTTGGTGTAAGTACAAAATAGGAGCTTCTCAACAGCAGATTGGAGCAAGATGTACTTAAGTGCTGGTGTTAAATGTACTGCGTGCAGAGCTTGCCTTAGGTTGGAAGCAGGGGCTGGTTGTTTGTTTACTGAAGTTCAGGTGTTACTTGCTACAGAAACTGTAGTCTTCAATGAGTGCAATTAGAATTGATGACTATTTGTTACATAGGTTTCCAAACATATAACTAATGGCTGTGTACGCTAACTGGGGGAGAAATGAGTATCCCTCAAGTAGATTAATAGTAGTCCTTCTCCTCCCTCTGTGCTAATGGAGGTTATCTGGCAATGGGGCAGGTGTACCAGATAACTTCTCTGAATGCTTCTCTGCCTAGTTCAATCATTTGGCAAAAGCAACATAGTGTTTTTGCAAGGGTCATCCTGTGAGGACTCCAAATGGTGACTGCCTTTCTCTAGCTGTCATTGCCCAACTTCCACTTTTCTTGGAAGAGGAGAATTCACTGCAGTTGTAGCCACTTTTTTTCCTTTTCCTTCCTCCACTGCTGCTGAAAGCATCTTCTGAATTATAATGCATGTTTTCAGGTATAGCAGTGAAGATATTGCAAGTTATAGGTTGTTCTTTTTTGTAAATAGTCATCTGGGTATGATTGTGACTAATCAGTAATTGTGGCAAAAATAAGACTTCTCAAATACTCGAGGCACGTTACAAATTCGTAAAGAATTCAGACTGAATGGCACTACCAAAATGGGATTCATTACTGTGTATTGTGACGTACTGTTTATTCCTTTAACAGTGTTAATACTATTTTTCTTAGATTTGCTTCTGCAGTTAGGGTGAAATGTAGATCTTAAGAAAAAAAAAAAATAAAAATTATTGTATCCAGTGATGTTGCTTGATCTGTTTCAGGGCTGTTGAACCACAGATAAAGAACTCTTGTTTTAAGTTATCCCAGGACAGACATGCTGTGTGGAGGCTACCTGTGACTTGTAGAATTGAGGGCATTATATTAACTTGACACTTCCTATGAGCTAGCAAGTTCACTTAGATTTGTAATGCAATTGCTGGTATATGCTTCTATGTAGAAGAGCTAATGTACTTTTGAGTTGGAGGAAAACAATTTTAAGCAAATCCTAAAGAGTGGAGCACTATACTCTTGAGTTGAATTATGTCTTTTTTTTCATCTGCATCTTTTCCCAGATCATCGGGACTCTAGAAGAAGTCCATATGCCACAGAATGGAATTAACCATCCTGGCATCACGGCACTGGCCCAGGCCTTTGCTATCAACCCACTCCTTAAGGTTATAAACTTGAATGACAACACCTTCACAGAGAAAGGAGCTGTGGCCATGGCAGAGGTGAGTTGTTCTAAGAAGTTCCTTTGGGTTTGTCTTTTGTCTCTCAATCATCTCAAATATAGTTTGCATTAGCACCTTTGGGTTGGTGTAGCACATACCATGCCGTGGTAGGAAAAAGGGCCTTCCAGGACTGATAGGACATTCATTTACTTTCAAATTTGTTCTGTCTTGCAGACTCTGAAGGCGCTTCGGCAGATTGAAGTGATCAACTTTGGAGACTGCCTTGTGCGTTCAAAGGGTGCTGTTGCTATTGCTGATGCTGTTAAAGAGGGGCTTCATAAATTAAAGGTATTGTCGTCTTGCTTTTCAGCTTTTAATCTCGTTTGAAAATGCCTTGTTTACCATTTCCTGGTTTTCTGTCTCTTCTGCTCGCACTACTGACTGTTTTCAAGTGGGATTCACCTCATTGCAGGCTCTGTGCTCACAACTCGAAAGCAATAAGCTGTATAGTACATCAGTGGCATCACCACATCCAGCTAAGACTGTACTCTGTGGAGCTGTACCAGTGATCTGTTTAGATGCTACTTGATGCTTTTGAAGCTGCTGTTTTAGCTCAGCTAGTGCTATCCAAGAAGTCTGATAATGGAAGTATGTGATTTTTAGAACCTCTCAGAGGGTCGTGAATGGGGACTGAGACGTTCCACTTCATAAACAGCTTGTCATCTCTTTAGGATTTCAGAGCTTATACAGTTAATGCTTTTTCTTTATTAGGGCACGTATCAAAGGTCCAAATATTTTTAACTTTTTTGGCAATACCACGGCTTCCTGTATCAGTATTTGCACAGGACTTGCATTTCATAGAATCATAGAACAACCAGGTTGGAAGAGACCCATTCGATCATCGAGTCCAACCATTCCTATCAAACACTAAACCATGTCCCTCAGGACCTCATCTACCTGTGCCTTAAACACCTCCAGGGAAGGTGAATCAACCACCTCCCTGGGCAGCCTATTCCAATACCCAATGACCCTTTCCGTGAAAAACTTCCTCCTAATCTCTAGCCTAAATCTTCCCTGGCGGAGCTTGAGGCCATTCCCTCTTGTCCTGTCCCCTGTCACTTGGGAGAAGAGGCCAGCTCCCTCCTCTCTACAACCTCCTTTCAGGTAGTTGTAGAGAGTAATGAGGTCTCCTCTCAGCCTCCTCTTCTCTAGGCTAAACAACCCCCGCTCTCTCAGCTGTTCCTCATAAGGTCTGTTCTCCAGACCCCTCACCAGCTTCATTGCTCGATGACTAGATGACATTTGATGACTTTCTAGATAGGCCTAAGTCCAGTCAGTAGTGTAGGTTAACTGAGTTCTCTAGAAGCACTTGACATGAGGTTTCCACTGCACTGGGACAGATGCTGAACACAAATCCTAATCTTGCAAGCTTACAGTCAAATATAAATTCAGCTGAGCTCTAATGTTTATTTACATATTTGAACATGGTACAGAAAGTATAAGGTGCTCTGTCATGTGAGGTCCCTTGCTCAGACTTCTGCTGTTTCTACTGGAACTAATTTCTGAATCTCCCAGGAAAACTTAAGTAGGTACTGAGATTCACAATCAGAAGTTAAATCCTTTTTTCTTGAGCAGAAGTTTTAAGGGAGGGTAGCATGAAGCAATCACAGCTGATTCATTCTGTTCGAGGACTGCTTCCCTTTTGCTGTTAATATTAAATCTCTTCTCAGGAAAGGATTGATTGATTGATTGAGCACAATGTGGAATGGTGGGGGATGGTGCTTGGCTGTTGAATAACTTAACTCTTACTAGGCTGTCTATACAGGCTGTATATACTAGGCTGTTTCTCTGCTGGCAGATTTCATCAGTAGTACCATGTATAGTTTGTCTTTTGAAGGCCTACTGAAGTGTTTAAAAGCAAACATGCAGTCCATTAAGTATAGTAGCTACCCTTCCTCGGTGAGACTTACTGTTGTGTGAACTCTGGACTGCTTTTGTGATCCTTGAATGAGTGAAGATCTCCTGTCAGCTATTTGCTAAGGACTGAAACGTCTGCTACCTTTTAGGTGAGCAGCCGGAATGGTTTGTACTATCTTCAGTAGAGCTGCTCTTAATAATAGTATGCTTCAAAATGCCTCTTTATGAAGAAGGAGCGCATGTCAGGTTTTATTTCCAATTAAAAATACTTTTCTTTTTTTTTTGCTAAGAGCCTCTTCAAATGAGATTTTATACAGAACACTTGTGAGTGCATGAAAGTCATAGAGCTGATAGATGTAAAAGGAATTCTGCAAACACGTATTCTTCTGCTTCTTAGGAACTGAATTTGTCCTTTTGTGAGATCAAACGAGACGCTGCTCTGACTGTTGCTGAAGCTATTGAAGATAAGGCAGAGTTAGAGAAGCTGGATCTCAATGGTATGTAAGTTTGCTAGATCAAAGTATGTCTAGTCTGATCCATGCTAGAAACTGCTAGGAAGAATGTTGTCACCTATTTTAGGCTTGCAATTGTCAGCATTTAAAAAATGGTACTCTGAAAGCTACTGAATTTGAATGGCCTCGGGACAGAAAGCAGTTTATATCCTGAAAGTTTTCTGAAACCTTGAACTCGGTTAATCATTAAAGTTAAGCAGTTAAGGTGGAAAGATTAAGCTGATAAGTGTTTTCAGTAAAACATCTTTTTATTGTTTGTTGTCATCTTGGATATTTCATACTTGCAAGCAAAAATTCTGTGCACATCTCTGCAGAACAGAGGGAGAACTTTGACTAGCATTAGCTTTTGCTGTTCATTCCTTGAGTTGCTGTATTTCAGTGGTACTGTGCTGTGTATCCTTGTTTCAGCATCACTGGGAACGAGCTGTTCGTAGCACTAGCAAGGAGTCCCTTACAGGCACCCTGGAAAAGCAGGGAGTTTGTTTGTCTCTGACCATTGCGTAAAGCTGATGAAATTTGTTTAATGACTGTTTGAATCTGATAACTAAAGACTATTGCTGCCTGTGAGTTGTCTTGTAGAAATGACTGATAACACATGTGACTCTATAGCAAAGTCCTCAATAACAAATTTGTGTGTGTCTGTTACGTCTACTCCCTTTCCTTTATCAACATAGGTAACTGTCTGGGAGAAGAGGGATGTGAGCAACTCCAGGAGATTCTTGAAGGCCTCAACATGGGAACTGTGCTGGGATCTTTGAGGTAGGGAGGGTACTGGAGTTTAAATTGGAAGTTTTGAAACAATTTTCATCAACATTTTTGTTTACTGATCTCTTTTAAAATAAGAACTGCAACATTGCAGATGAATGTTAGTTCCATTGTGCAATGTGGAGCACCATTAAGGGATTCCATAAGCAGGATAAGCTTTGTCTCATTTTTATCGATGGACTCGTCTTAGTTACCAATTGCCTTTCTCGCTCTTTGCTTGCTGGGTGACTGAAGCCTGAGCATCTTCTTAATCTGTTGTAAATGCAGGAGTATTTCTTGCAGTAAGACTTGAGAGGAAGTTGCTTTTTGTTGTTGAAAAAATGCTTTGAGCTCCAGTGTACAGGAAGCGCAAGTGTATAATTAATCTAACTCTCAAACCTTAGCGATGATGAAGGGGAAGAGGAGGATGACGAAGAGGAGGAGGAAGAGGATGAAGAAGAGGAGGAGGAGGAGGAACAACAGCAACAGCTGAATGAGAGAGAACAGGGTGAACCACAGTCACTGACTCCTGAGAAGATAATTAGCTCACAGGTAAGCTTACACCCAGATGAATTCTTGTTTTCTCAGCTGGAGTTGAGTAAAGGAGGAAATGAGAGCTGGAGTGCTGGCAAGCGTTCGCATTCCTGCATGGGCTAGCATTGTAGTAACAGTCAGGGAGATAACATGCAGAAAATAAATAAAATGGATGACTTCAGAAACACATCTTGTTAAAGCACGTGTGCACATGTTTGTGGAGGGAGAGGCTGAGTCGTGGTTGTAACAAATGGGTAGAAAAATGCCTTCCATGTCCAGAAAATGGTGGGAGCCTTGTATGTGCAATGCCATGCAGCTGTGCTAGCATATTCTGGCTACTCCAAGTTTGGGCTCTTTACAACCTCAAAGAGATTTCAAATAGAACAAATCCTGACCTGGTTCACCTGAGTCCTGACCTGCCCTATGTGCCTTTGCTGCTGAACTAATTTATTTACTTTGAAGAAGAATCTTGAGATGGATTCTTCCTGTTTCAGGATTCAATTCCAGTGCCATCTCCTCCTGTGGACATTGCCACGTTCCTTGCTTTCCCCTCACCAGAGAAACTGCTGCGACTAGGACCAAAGCACTCTGTGCTGATAGCTCAGCAGGTAGGTGAGCCAATGGTTTACTGTGCTTGATTCTCTTGGAATCATTTAATGCCTGCAGGTGATAACTTCCTCTCTTGAGACCTGGATTTGTATTTCTTTCGAGACCTGAATTTTTCCCCAGTAATCCCAAGAAACCTTATGGAAGCTAATCATAGAATAACCAGGTTGGAAGAGACCCACTGGATCATCGAGTCCAACCGTTCCTATCAAACACTAAACCATGTCCCTTAGCACCTCATCCACCCGTGCCTTAGACACCTTCAGGGAAAGTGAATCAACCACTTCCCCGGACAGCCTCTGCCACTGCCCAATGACCCTTCTTGTGAAAAGTATTTTCCTAATGTCCAGCCTAAATCTCCCCTGGCAGAGCTTGAGGCCATTTCCTCTTGTCCTGTTCCCTGACACCTGGGAGAAGAGGCCATCTCCTTCCTCTCTACAACCTTCCCTCAGGTAGTTATAGAGAGCAATGAGATCTCCTCTCAGCCTCCTCTTCTCAAGGCTAAACAACCCCAGCTCTCTCAGCCATTCCTCATAAGGCCTGTTCTCCAGCCCCTTCCCTACCTTTGTTGCTCTTCTCTGGACTCGCTCCAGAGCCTCAACATCCTTCTTGTGGTGAGGGGCCCACAGCTGAACACAGGTGTCAGCCAACACCCCCAGGTCCCTCTCCTCCAGGCAGCTTTCTAGACAGACCTCTCCTAGTCTGTAGCTCTGCACAGGGTTGTTGTGCCCCAAGTGCAAGACCCAGCATTTGGCTGTGTTAAGCCTCATGCTGTTGGACTCAGCCCAGCAGTCCAGCTTGTTCAGATCCCTCTGCAGAGCCTCCCTACCCTCCAGCAGATCAACACTCCCACCCTTAGTGTCATCTGCAAACTTACTGAGGGTGCAGTCAATGCCTTCATCCAAGTCATTGATAAAGACATTGAACAGGGCATTGAACTGATGATGCAGTTAACGCTTATACTGGCACCAGATGCTCTACATAGAGTTAACTTTTATTTTACAGAATTGCTCATGCCTTGTGATATGGCCAAGGCAAAACTGATGGCAGGCAGATGAAGGCTGTAATTCTTATCACAACCCTAGCAGAGACACTCATCATCTGTAGCTGGTACGGAGTGAACTAAATAGTCCCTCATTCTCTTTTTATTTCCCCCTTCTCTTGCAGACAGACACATCTGACATAGAGAAAGTAGTTACAACTCTCCTAAGGATATCCTCGGTCTTCAAAGATGAAGCCCCAGTGAAAACAGCAGTATATGAAACAACAGGTGACTGGGCCTTTCTTATCCTCACATGTGACCTGCCTCAGTATCAAGGACACCAATGTGATGCAGAGAAAGGCCCTTGTGGGGCCAGGTAGTTGTCTGTTTTGTCTTTGGCAGCTCCAGGTAACAAAGTACCAAGCTTTCCCATACTGTTGTGGGGATTGAACGTAGGGTTTCATTCTGAGCTTGGCATATCTTGTGCTTCCAAAGCCTGATGAGTGCCTGTTGCAGTTACCTTAGTGGAGCTGTGCTGCCCTCATGGCATCTCCTTGATTCTAGGCTGTCAGGAGCCAGTAGTTCTGTGTTCCAAGGTCAGTTACTTTTTCAAGGCTGTTTAAATAAACAGTATTTTGCAGGAAGTGCACTGTCCAGTGTGATATTAACAGATTGTAAAGAGTGTCCCTTAGTGTCTCTTCTTCTGTCTTTAATTTCTTCAGGAAGCAGAGATTTGCAACATGAGGCAGAGCACAGAAGTCAATATACAGGCAAGGGATGATTCCTTGCTGTATATTTTGAAGTTGCGATGGGGTTAGGTCTGATTTTTGTGAGGACCAATAGTGTTTCTTCACATTCTCACTTGGAAGCAGGAATTTCCAAATGCTCCTAGGCATCTGACCACCGACTTCCATCTTCTTTCAGGTCCTCTAGCAGTACAGTTCTCCCATACGTGAGCTACCTATCAATATCATGCAAAATAACTGGATCAATTATTTTTAAGACCACTTAGAGTGATTTACTGCAAAGAACGTGCATTTCCTTTGTTTGCAATTTATTAGTTTGGAGTACATGAACATGGTGAAACTGTAAACTGTTGTCTGTGGAACAGTAGTGCAATAATTTCTGCAGCTGGTTTTGAGTCCAATCAGACAAAAATAGTCTGTTGGTGTCTCACTGAGCTACTGCTGGCCTTGGCTCATGCCCATTTTGAGTTGCCTCCAACCAAAAATGGAGCACAGGATATTTGTCCGAAGTGCATGTGTATGTATTTATCTCAATAAGCTGTTCCTTACCTCTGCTTCTTAGGGAAAGGTAGAACCTAGCAATTACTTTCCTTCAAAAAATGTAACCATCAGCTGACAATGAGGTCCCTGCGTAATGCCTGATGCTGTTTTACAGCTGCTGTAGTGAAGAAAGCACTTCCAAGCACTTTCCAAGAAACCAGAACAAAGGTCAAAATGGGTGCCTTGCCTACCTTGTAGACCTGAGAGGCTAAAGCACAGGTTTGCATTCAGGTGGTGGAATATTGGTCCCAGAAAACAGCTGAACAAGTTTTCTCATTGTGTTCTCATTCCTTGTGTTTTCAAATGAAAGATGAATTCTGCTGGCCCTTAGAATGTCAAGGCTCTAACTCTTGGTGCTCTATTTCTTATCGGTCGCATGCTCAAATGTAGAGCATTTTGTGTGTGTAGAACTGAGGTATACTTGCTTCTGACGCTTGGCAGTGTGGGAATTTTGGGGTGTTTTTTCAGTTTTTGTTGGATTTTTTTTCCCTTATATATATATATATCTATCAGGCCTTATGCTTAAGGACTGGGTTTTAAATGTCTCAGTATTTCAGGGATTATTCTACCTGTAGAGACAACTGGAATCTTAACAGATATTACTTCCCAAAGCTCCTTTAATAACTGATGTTTCTGAGGTCCTGTATAATTAATCTTGATCTTAAAATCTGTAACGTTATCCCTTTCTGTATCGTTTAATATGGCCAATTTATTTCTTTTTAGATGCCTTGATGAGGAAAGCCTTCACTTCTGCCACGTTCAATTCAGATGCATTCATCACAAGCCTCTTGATCCACATGGGACTACTTAAGGTAAGGAAGAAGCAGGAAAGAGTTAAGTTACGGTCTGTTTAGGCTGTTGAAGACCAGACCAGCTGGGTTTTGTCCAATTATGTTGCTGTGGAAGCAGCTGGGTGCCTGTGCATGCCTGATGCCTGGGGACAATAGAAGTCTGCAGGTCCAGCAGAGATTGCAAATTGCAAGGTTGCATTAGGATAAAGATGGTGTCAGCTCTTTGTGCCTCCTCTGCTTAGTGCTCTGCATTTTCAGTCATCAGCTAGAGGTAGGGAGGGTCAGGTAAGGAAATAGTGCTGCTGCTGGACTAGAGTATCTAAAAAAAGCTGTGTCTGGGAGTCTAATCTGATATTAGTTAATGTGGTCCTTTATGGTATCTCTCAGTAGTGTGGCTCAAAAGCATATCCAGCTACTCAGTCTGGATCAGTAGCATTCAACTTCCCCCTCTGGAGTATCTGCCAAATACTAGAGTCACATTTGTAATTCCACAAAATAAACTTTATCATGAGAAAGTTTGGAAGTTCGGTAGGAACCCTTGCAAATGCATTAGAATACCTGCAACTTTACCTTCAGAGAGATGATTGGGGCGAGAGGGTTCTGTCTGCAAATTTAAGGAGTGCTTTTGCTTGACTTGTCCTACTAGGGTCATGTTTCTCACTCCCTCAAGACCTAGAAGCTGAATGGAAACTTGGACCAAGATAATTCTAAATCACAGAACAGCTATGATCTATGCTACAGTAACCTGCTTTAAATTCAGTTTATAGATTACCTTCTGGCAATATCCAGCTTGAGATACAGAGCTGTTGACGTACTTGGATATATCTTAATCCCCTAAAAAGTAGTTTAGCTTTTCCCTTTATATGTTGCAACAGTGCTGAGCTTTACCCTTCTCAGACAGATCTGTAAAACCAGAGATGGGTTTGTATTCTGCAGAATAGTTGTTTCAGGGACTGACACCTACTTCTTATTCCATGCAGAAAATGGTGAACATGCTTGGGGCGCAAAGCGCAGACTTGTGTTCCAGAAGAGCCCTTTAAGATTCAGAATTGGCATTGATAATAAGGCCCTTGAAGATCATCAGCTGGATGATGGTTTATCCTTTGTGATACAGAAGACTGTTGATGAATTAGGCATATGTAGAGAGGGAGCAGCTTCCATTATTTTTTGTCCCACGTAGCTGGAAGCACATGAGCAGTAGATATTCTTAGCACCATAAAGACTCCGAGGAGATCTTATAGCAACCTTCCAGTACCTGAAGGGCTTTAGTTGGGATGGCAGTGGAGAAATAAATGGGAACAATGTAAGATCTGGAACACACAGGTTAGCATCACAATAGCAGCAACAATAATATGGGCATCATTTAAGCAGGAGAACAGCAATAGGGCTGACTATTAGCTTTATCTTACATGTAATTGTGAGACCAGTTCTGGGAACACTACATCAAGTTCTGGAGGAAGCCTGCTGAAGAACTGGAGGTGGTACAAAAATGGGCTACAGAGTAATACAAGAAAAATTGTTGTAAAAAAGGTGGCTGAATTCTATATTAAATTGAAATCAGGTGAAATTTCCTAGGAGAATACTTTGACACAGGGCCTCAAACATCTAACCCTTTCACTTGCAGTTTGATTACTTCCCTTTCCCCATTGTTGCTGCTGTCAAATATTAGGCTCTAATACTAGAACTAGAACTAGGCTCTAATAGTACTCGAATATTCTTGATGCTGCTTTATTTCTGGCTACTGGTACTGGGAGAACTTGCTACCTTTGTATTGACGAACATTGCACAAAATCTAATGAGCAGCCCTCTCCTGCAGCATATGGCAGCATTTCATTCAACAGAGATTTCATTGCTTCAGTGAACTAGACTGGATTAGACAAAATAGTGATTGTCTGATGTCTGACTTCTCTCTTCTTTTCTCAGAGTGAAGAGAAGATCAAAGCTGTCCCAAGCCTCTATGGTATTCTTATGACATTGAACCATATGGTTCAGCAGGATTATTTCCCGAAATCCCTGGCACCAGTTCTCTCGGCTTTTGTCACAAAGTGAGTATTGTACTTGCCATGCAGTCTTCTCTATGGGAGCTAGTGCAACTGAGGATTAATAGCTACATGCAAGGTGTTCTGTTAAAGCTCACTAAATAGCAGTTTTGAAATTAAAGATTAATAGTTTGATGGGCCTCTTCTTTTATCTTGCTTATTCCAGAAGGCAAGGTTTAGAGTAAAAAGTCTTAATCCAAAAGGTGAAATTATGGAAGGCTGGCTTTGCAACTAACTGGCTCTGAAGCAGAGACTGATGCTGGTCACAGATGATGTCATGAGCTTAAGGAAACCTACTGGATTTCTAGCCACTGCTTGAGTGAACTATGAGTGCATTGGATCTAACTGAGTCCTCCAAGTCTTCCTTCTGAGTACTAGGTCAGCAGAGCTCTACCTAGATCATCATGACACTGATCAAAACAGTGCAAAACACAAAGACTGAATTTGTTCCTAAATGGAACTGCTCCTGCTGTCAACAAGGCTAGTGGGGTTTTTTGAGAACTAAATTGGTTGCATAAGTGTTGAAGAAGCTGCTCCTGTTGCCTGCCTCTAGCGTTTTTACTTCTAGTGTAGGTGAAGAATCAACACCAGCTCCCAACAGCTTTTAATATGTTAAAGCGTAGATAATGCAACAGCAGTGGAAGATGTATCTCTTCTGGACTAGATCAGTGGGAATGTTACCTTTGATGCAATTTAGAAAAAGAACCCCTTAGAGTCCTTTCCTCAAGGATTACAGCAGTCAAGGGGAGAAAGAGTCCACAATTGTCACTTAAGGCAAAACCATCAGAGGTCTGAAATTTATTTGGAACTCACTGGCTCAGCATGGACTGTGGGCCACATGGTTAAAAGACTGCCCTCACCCTAATTCCACAACAAGGCTTAAACCTTTCTGATGTTCCTAGTGTGGGGAATATGCTGAAGATTGATGTCTTGTGCTGATGAGCATAGAATACTTGTGGTCAGTACAAAACGTAGGTGATAAGCGTACAGTCAAATACTGGTAGTCAGTCTCTTCGTAGTTTTTCTGGGATAGGAAGCAGGCGAGTTGTGATGGGGAGAGGAATTTTTCCAAGTGTTGGTGTGGCTGTCAAAGCTGACACGTGGCAGTGGTGTGTGTCCAGCAAACAGCCATGCTAAGGTCAGGTTTGGAAAACAGAACTGTGTATCTGGCTTGTTTACACATGTGCAAATGCTAACCTTGAGGGCCTTCTGGTGGAACAGTTTGTCCCTGTCTATTCTCTTCGGCTTGGCCAGATTAGGAATTAGGCAGTTACAAGCCAGTGACTGCTTGCTTTGCCAACTGAACAAATCTACCTCCAACTCAGTCATTAGAGGTTTGAGCAAGAAGTAGCAGGACTTGCCAAGCGAAGTTGTCCAGATGACTGGATTTCTGCTGCTTCCTGTGCTGCTGCCTGTGATCTTGCTCACTGATCAAACATATGTACACTATAAGGGTCCAATACCAGCCCTGAAATAAAAGAGTGAAGAAAATGGTGGCTTGGTTCATCAGACACTAATTATGCAAAGACCCAGCTTGATCAAAACAAGTACCACTTAGTGTCTGTCAGCCCCAGCCATCCAAACAGGATTTAAATCACTTGAAGCTGGGAATACAGAAAAGGGGACTTTGGTTCAGTGCATTTGACCCTTTTAATTGCTTATGTCAGATTCCAGTGCCTGCAGTAGCTTCATAACTCAGCTTGACGTGTCCTTCTAAACAAATCCACTCACAAAAGACACTTGTCCCCCTCTCCTTTTATGTGTATGTAGGCCTCTCTCGGGCTTCAGGGCTGCAAAATACTAATAAATACATTTCATCTCTGTATGCAACAAAGAGTACAATTCTGGTCTTAATGAAGTCAACAACAAAAATTCCACTGAATCTTTAGCCAGCATTTCACTACAAGTGCAAGAGGGGAAGGTCTTTCAGAAAACGTGTGAGATTATTCAAAAGTTCTGTAAAAGAGCCAGGATCCTCTCCCAGTAGAAGGGAAATCTGTCTGCCTGCCTTTGGTGTGTAAGGGTGCTGATGCCAAGCCTGCAGCATCCCTGGTGCTGTGAAATTCTTGGAGCTGAAGCTTTCTCTGATTTGCAAGTCCCTCTGTTGCAAGGTGTGATGTTACCATGGGGAAACTTGTCCTGTGTGACACAATGATGTCAACACCATGTACAAGCTATAGACCTTTGTGTTTTGTAAATACATGCATTTCTTAAAATGCTTTCCTCAAGGGAACAAGGAGCTAGGGATTGCAGCTATTAAATCATTTGCAGTTGCCTGGAGAGAATGGTGACAATTCAATAACCACAAAACCCAATTAAAACAACTGCAGAATTAACCTACCTCCCTTGTCCTGGAATTCAGTCAGAACAAAGCCACATCCTAACCTTAAATCAAAACTGTAACTGGTCAACCTAGTAATCTGCAGAGTTTCTTTGGGCCCTGTTTCTATGACAAATCTACTTCCAATCTGTCAAACCCATGAATCCTTCATTTTCAGCAAATCGCTATGCCTTTTAGGTGATGTTTTCTAGGTTTTTCCTTCAGGATTGCAGTTTCCTCCTTTGGGCTTCCAGAGCTGTGCGAAGGCCTTATAGCTGCCTAGGCTACAGCTCTGTTGCCTCTGGCTGCAAGAGGCTTTCTTCTGACAATTTGTGATGTTGCAGTGTCCTCCACTCAAAAACAATGAAACGATGGATACGAGCTGTAAGCAGCATCCATCTTGCTCTGCTGCTGTCAGTCTTTATTTTCTTTTTTCAGACGCAAGAGGGGGCTGTGAATCCACACATGCTTTTCCATAATTTAGGTGAAAAAACAAAGTATGTGGATGTTTGCCTGCTCACTTGTGACTTGCTGGAGGTGGTTCTGGTGGTGTTTTCTGCAAGGGTTGGGGTTTCTTTTATTTTTTTGAGGAGATTAATTTATCTGCTCTCTGCTGTTGGATTGGATCAGAGCACCCTGGCCTCTTTCAAGAGTCTGTAGCACGGAGTGGCAGGCAATTTAACGCCACAGCAAGCAAGGGGGCTGTTAGTATTAGATGAGGCTTGGTGTTAGGAATGGAGGCTGAGGGAGTTTGGCTGTGATCAACACCAGCAGTTCAGGTTCTCTGTTTTCAGAAACGGGGAACTGCCTACGCAGAATCAACCTGCTCATTGCAAACAGGGCTGAGTCTTCCAAAGGTGGTGACTGAAAACACTCACCCAACCACTCTGAAGATAAACTGCAAGTTGTAGTTCATAGAATCATAGAAAAAACAGGTTGGAAGGGACCCATCGGATCATCGAGTCCAACCATTCCTATCAAACACTAAACCATGTCCCTCAGGACCTCATCCACCCGTGCCTTAAACACCTCCAGGGAAGGGGAATCAACCACCTCCATGGGCAGCCTATTCCAATGCCCAATGACCCTCTGTGTGAAAAACTTCCTCCTAATCTCCAGCCTAAATCTCCCCTGATGGAGCTTGAGGCCATTCCCTCTTGTCCTGTCCACTGTCACTGGGTAGAAGAGGCCAGTTCTCTCCTCTCTACAACCTCCTTCCAGGTAGTTGTAGAGAGTAATGAGGTCTCCTCTCAGCCTCCTCTTCTCCAGGCTAAACAACCCCAGTTCTCTCAGCCGCTCCTCGTAGGTTCTGTTCTCCAGCCCCTTCACCAGCTTCGTGGCTCTTCTCTGGACTTGCTCCAGAGCCTCAACATCCTTCTTGTGGTGAGGGGCCCAGAACTGGACACAGGATTCAAGGAGCAGCCTCACCAGTGCTGAGTACAGAGGGAGAATAACCTCTCTGGACCTGCTGGTCACACCATTTCTGATAGCTCTGCATAGGGTTGTTGTGACCCAAGTGCAGGACCCAGCATTTGGTCATGTTAAACCTCATGCCGTTGGACTCTGCCCAGCTGTCCAGCCTGTTTAGGTCCCTTTGCAGAGCCTCCCTACCCTGCAGCAGATCAACACTTGCACACAGCTTTGTGTCATCTGCAAACTTGCTAAGGATACCCTCAATGCCTTCATCTAGGTCGTTGATGAAGACATTGTTGTGTCCTGTCTGTTCAGTGTAGGGCGCTGAATGGATGTTGGGGGGATAAAAAATGCTAACCACAAGCAGGCATGGAGCCGTGTACCAAACAACCTCTGCATCTATTGCCCATCCACTATTGATTAAGAGATTAACTTCTTGCTCCTACCTAGATATTCCAGTCTTTATTGCAGCTTACTCTTCCTTCCCAAACTGAGCAGTCCTTGCTGCTATTAATTATTAAAGCTTGTTTTGCTGTGGTGTGGTGGGAAAGAGGTAAAAAGAATGATTTATCTTCTCAGAATGGTGGAAAACACTGGATTAAAATTCTTTGGACGCAGTTCCCTAGTGGATGGGTACAGGCTGCTAGAAGTTTCAGTGATGCTGAGAGAACAGTTAGCCTGTGGATACAGAAAGATAGGTTACTGGGAGGTGATGGGGAAGTTAGGGAGTTTTATCCTGATGTTAAACCTGCTGTGGCTGCTTATTTCCATTGCCTGATTTCAAGGAGCAGTTTATTCTGCCTGAGGTAGAGCTTGCTATTGTAATGCGTGCCAGGCCCTTTCAGACAATGCTCTGCAGGTTCCGTGGGCTGTTCGTAAGGCACCCTGAGAAGGGGCTCAGCAAGGCCTGTCAGGTGTTACTTGACCTTATGTGTGGGGAGGGTAAGAGGATACATTGCTTCTTCGAAGAGCTTAAGTACCAAGACCAAAATCACCATCAGGTCATAGATAGCAGGTGATTTGGGGAGAAAAGATTTGAGTTAACTCTAGGCTTGTCTTCTGTGTTTTGGGGCCCTAAATGGTGGATCTGTATGGAAAAATCCCTTTGCCAGAGGGAGGGAAGGGCTCTTCCACCTCCACCTGATTTGTTCTGTCCAAAATGAGGCACTGAGTTGCAGAGATCAATAGTCTGCTGCTGATTTTTGTACTCATGGAAATAAATGTTCTGATTCTTGGTGGTTGTTTTCCTGACTTGGACTCAGCAACAGAAGAGACTTTTCCACAGTGGGAAGCAGTCATCCAAGCAGCAATGAAGGAATGGTTTCTGAAGAAATAACCAAGAGGAAACAGAATCACAGAATCACAAAACGATCACAAACCACAAACGATACAGGCTTTTGGCATGCGAACCACCACATTTGAAATAGCATTTATTTGCTCATTCAAAGTCAGATACTAAACAGCTCTTAGATGTTGCATTTTAAACTTCTCTCTCTTTTCTCTTTCCACAGACCAAACCGTGCTCTTGACTCCTGTTCGTTTGCTCGCCACATGCTCTTACAAACCCTCCATCAGCTGTAAGAGACAAGAGACGTCTTGGCTGTGCCCTTCCCTCTTCACAGGACTGTTGTTGGCCAGAGAACTCAGAGCTGGGTGGTGGGAGAGGATTCCAGAACCTACATCCTTTCTGTTGGGTTTTTTTGTGGGGTTTTTTTTTTTTATTCCCTCCCTCAGTGCCTCTCCCTGTAGGAGGTCTGTCCTTCCTTCTGCTTTCATAAACTTGGACGAATCCTGCTGAATTTTTTTCTCTGTTCTTCATGAAGTGGCTTCTTGGTCTGCAGGGCACGTGCTTATGCTAGGATGAGTCACTGCTCTTCTGGGTTGGGGAAATCCACAGTTTCAATACAAGTTGGGGGATGATGTGATTGAGAGCAGCCCTGCAGAGAAGGACTTGGAGGTGCTGGTCAATGAGAAGCTTGACATCAGCCAGCAATGTGCATTTTGCAACCCAGAAGGCCAAACTGTATCCTGGGCTACATCAAGAGAAGTGTGGCCAGCAGATCCAGGGAGGTGATTCTGCCCCTCTATTCCTCTCTTGTGAGACCTCTTCTGGAGCATTGTGTCCAATTTTGGAATCTTCAGCATAAGGAGGACACAGAGCTGTTGGAACGGGTCCAGAGAAGGACTACAAAGATGGTCAAAGGGCTGGAGCATCTCCCATATGAGGACAGGCTGAGAGAGTTTGGGTTGTTCAGCCTGGAGAAAGGAAGGGTCTGGGGAAGCCTTATAATAGCCTTCCAGTACCTGAAAGGGCTACAGGAAAGCTAGAAAGGGACTTTATGAAAAAGCATGTAGAGACAGGATGAGGGGGAATGACTTTAAATTAGAGAGGGGAAGATCTACACTAGACATTAGGAAGAAATTCTTCACAATGAGTGTGGTGATGAGGCACTGGCACAGGTTGCCCACGGAAGCTGTGGCTGCCCCATCCCTGGAGGTGTTCAAGGCCAAGTTGGATGGGACCTTCAGCAGCCAGGTCTGGTGGGAGGTGTCCCTGCCCATGGCAGGGGGGTTGGAACTGGATGATCCTTATGGTCTCTTCCAACCCAAACCATTTTATGATTCTGTGTGAATTGACAAGAAGGGTTCTCTGGTTGCATTGGCAAGACTTGTGCTTTGCCTAGAAGCCCTGATCGTCAGGATCACCTCAGTTGTGTATTTTATTTATTTTGTTGGACTGTGACTTCTGCCTGATCACAGCCAGCACTGTGCGAGAGGCAGTCTACGCTGCTTCTCCAGGACAGGGGAGTCCCTGACACCCAGTCATGCTGCTGCTACTGGGTCAGACAGGCAAGGTGCTCTCCCATTTCTTCTTTCAAGTCTGTTTGTTGAAGGCAGCATTCGGCTGATTTGTATTTTACTATGCACGTACCCTGCTGCTGTGGCTTGGAATATTTGTGCGATGTGGCTAACCCTGGTGGACATCGCTTAAGGGAACAGGCATATTTTTTTCCTTTTTTTGTCATTGCCTGTGTTGTTTCCTCTTCCTGCCCTTTCCCTGCCCCCTTTCCCTTCTCTTCCTATTTAAATAGGCTTGGTTAGGCAATGAATGCATTCCATTAAATCCCTGTGGAATAAGTGTTCCGTTGCATCCCTTTGATAAGACACTGAGACTGTGTGCACCGTTCACTTATTTGAAAGTTGAACACATATGTTGGTCGTCAGCCGACTGAACATGAGCCAGCAGTGTGCCCAGGTGGCCAAGAAGGCCAATGACGTCCTGGCTTGTATCAGAAATGGTGTGACCAGCAGGTCCAGGTTGGTGATTCTCCCTCTGGACTCAGCACTGGTGAGGCCGCTCCTTGAATCCTGTGTCCAGTTGTGGGCCCCTCACCACAAGAAGGATGTTGAGGCTCTGGAGCAAGTCCAGAGAAGAGCGACAAGGCTGGTGAAGGGACTGGAGAACAGAACCTATGAGGAGCGGCTGAGAGAGCTGGGGTTGTTTAGCCTGGAGAAGAGGAGGTTGAGAGGAGACCTCATTACCACTACCTGAAGGGAGGTTGTAGAGAGGAGGGAACTGGCCTCTTCTCCCCAGTGACAGGGGACAGGACAAGAGGGAATGGCCTCAAGCTCTGCCAGGGGAGATTTAGGCTAGAGATTAGGAGGAAGTTTTTCACAGAAAGGGTCATTGGGCATTGGAATAGGCTGCCCAGGGAGGTGGTTGAGTCACCTTCCCTGGGGGTGTTTAAGGCACGGGTGGATGAGGTATTGAGGGACTTGGTTTAGTGTTGGATAGGAATGGTTGGACTAGAAGATCCGATGGGTCCCTTCCAACCTGGTTGTTCTATGATTCTATGATTCTATGAACTTTCAACTCCTCTGTGTCCAAATTCGTAAAATCAACTGAAGTTGAAGGTACCTGCATCTACAGAAGGAGCTTCAGCTGCTCCAGGCAGAGTCCTGCCTCCTTCAAGTCATCCCCTCCTGTTCCTTCAGCAGGAAGTCTATTCTGCCAGAGGCTGGAAGACAAAAATCGAGCCATAAAATAATCTGTATTTTTTTGTAAGTATTGAGCCTAGCGTGGCTTTCCTTGGAGCTCCATGGCCTCCTCCTGCTCTTCAAGTCCCCCTGCTCTGGGGGAGAGTCATGGAGACAAGGAACATGATACAGAGACGAAGCCAAGGGGCTAACCTCTACTGGAGTTGGTCTGCAGTGTGTCCCATGGATCATGTCCTGTCTGCAAGACTCTCCAACAGAGCCTGTGAAGGTCAGCAATGCTGCTGCTGGCACAAAGAACTGAGGGCCAGGTCATGGGGAGAAACCTGTGCAGGCGGCTGAGTAGCCAAGCCATAGCAGAACAAGTGTGAGATGTGGATCTCTACGTTTCTTTTGAAAGTAAGCAATATGTCGAAACAGGATTTTCCTGGTACTTAGTGTCAAGATCAGCTGTCTATAGGAAAAACTGGGGTTGTGAGGGTAGAAGTGACAGTTGTAGAAGATAGATTTGCTTCTAGGTAGGACATGGACTCAGAAGTCCCTTAAAAATTGACTTATGCCTCAGCATTAAAAAAACTAAAGATGGCAATTGTTAACTCTGGTTTCCATTAGAAGTTGCTCCCAGAGAATAACCATTTCCCAGTGGTACCCCTGGTGGATTATGGGGTCATTCCAGTGCTGCTTCAGCCTGTCTTGTGCCGTCGTCTCACCCCAAAAGCCTTGCTGCTGTCAGAAGTAGTTCTAATTTAAACATCATTAGCCCAGCAAGGCAGTGCAGAGCTTGTGCAGCATGTAGGAGTTTTGGGTGCATCTGTGAGTGGTGAAACCCTGTAGTGGCAGTAAACGGACTGGGCTCCTTGCAGACACAGGTGAAACATTTTCTTTAATGGAAAGCAGATCCGGGCTAAATCCCACCAAATGGAGGTTCAAGTGCAACGCCTTCACGTCCCTTGTCCCCCCTGAAAGAGAGTAAAGACTGGCTGCCTCCCTGCAGCCTTGGCAGAAGCCGAAGCTGGGTAGAGGAACAAACTAGAAGCCTGGTGGGAAGCCGGAGAAAGGGCAGATGTGGCACTGGAAGCCTGGCAACACCGTTTGACCTCCCCACAGTCCTCCAGCACAGTCCAGGCTACTGCCATGGAGATGTTGCTGCCCGCATGGATGACCAGGTTGTGCAGGGGCTCTCAGCCAGGAGAGAGAAGGAGGAGGCCAGGAAGCTGAGTGGCTTAGACAGTGGCCGGGGCTGTGGTGAGAGCGATGGTGAGGTTGTTGATCAATGGGATGAGATTTAACAAGGCCAAATGCCGGGTCCTGCACTTGGGGCACAACAACCGTGTGCAGAGCTACAGACTAGGAGAGGTCTGGCTGGAAAGCTGTCTGGAGGAGAAGGACCTGGTGATGTTTGTTGGTGGACTGCCGAGTGAGCACGAGGCAGCAGGGAGCCCAGGTGGCCAAGAAGGCCAATGGCATCTTGGCTTGGATCAGAAATGCGTGACCAGCAGGTCCCGGGAGGTACTTGGCACTGTACTCTTGTACTCGGCAATGGTGAGGCCGCTCCTTGAATCCTGTGTTCAGTTCTGGGCCCCTCACCACAAGAAGGATGTTGAGGCTCTGGAGCGAGTCCAGAGAAGAGCAACGAAGCTGGTGAAGGGGCTGGAGAACAGGCCTTATGAGGAACGGCTGAGAGAGCTGGGGGTGTTTAGCCTAGAGAAGAGGAGGCTGAGGGGAGACTCCATTGCTCTTAACAACTACTTGAAAGGAGGTTGTAGAAAGGAGGGAGCTGACCTCTTCTCCTAAGTGACAGGGGGAGACGGAATGGCCTCAAACTCCTTTCCAACCTAGTGATTCTATGATTGTTCTTGATGATCTTGAAGGTCTTTTCCAACCTAGATGATTCTGTGTGTCATCGAGTTTTCTAATGTTCAGCCTAAACCTCCCCTGGCAGAGCTTGAGGCCACTCCCTTTCATCCTGTCCCCTGTCACTTGTCCACAGGGAAAACTGGGATGGGACATGCTGGTTGGGGCAGCTGATATTCCTGAATAGGGGAAGGGCTAAAAGGGCATGGAGGCTTTAGTATCGGATCTTCCAGATCTTTGTCAGGCTGCAGATCTGCTCACACTCCCTTTGAAAGCAAAATGCAGAGCCAAAAAAGGGAAATGACAGAGTTGGGGAGGAAAACAAAAGCCTCCTGCAAGCAAACCTTGTTTCATTTGAACAATTACTGCCCCTGGCCTCTTCGAAACAAGCAGAGAAGCACAATCAGAAGAACTGGGAGCTGTACATGTGGTGCAGCCCCATTTGCCAGCCGCCTTTCTCTTTCCTGTTGCTCAGGCTTACCGCTGCAGTGGCAAATTTGGCTGGATATCACCTTTCTGCCCAGCCTGTCCATAGCTCCTGTGACTTTTGCAGCCAGGAATGAAAACGCAGAGCCTGGGACCCAGTGAGCATAAGATCCAGATGGGTTCTGGCTGATGAGGCTGGTGCTGCCACAAGCCAGGGTTTGGGTCCCCAGCACTGGTGTTTCCAGCCCCTGTGAGGCGAGGGGCAGGCGATGTCTGGGACACTGGCCTCTCTCCAGGGGTGCTCTACCCTTCCTTTCCCCCCCTCCTCCTCCTCCTCCTCCTGCAAAGTATTTCTGGCTCAGTCCAGTGAGCCGCTGGGAAAGCGGCACAATGGGGTCTATTTAGCTCTGGCTTCTGCAAGGAGAGCAAGCGGTGGGGCAGGAGCTCGGCAGCTGCTGGATGGGGCTGGGAGACACGTTTCCCTCTTGCTTTGCCACCTCTTGAAGAGCAAGAAGCTCCCTGTTCCCAGGTGCGTGATGCCCGCAGGTGTGTGGGAGAGGGTGGAAGGATGGTACCTGTGGTGGTGCCTGGGCACAGGGTGGGGGCTGAGCTGGGGACATCGCATTGGTGGCACTGGCTGGTGGCTGTATGGGAGAGGGAGTGACCCCCATGTTCAGGGAGGGCCAGGGTAGGGCTGGCTGCAATGGTGGCAGGTGGGCTGTGGTAGGTGAAGGGGTGGGCACTGCCAGAGGCTCCAGGGGTTTCAGCCTTGCAGACCCTACTGCTGCTGTGCCCCAGAGCTTCGCAGGGGCTGCGTCAGCCAGAGCTGATTCCTCTCCAGCACCTCTGGCCTTGGGGCTCCCTCCTGTGCGGCCAAAACATTCCTGCAGTCACACAGTGGAGGTCCTTATTCCCAGATCTGCAGTGCTGCAGACTAGGAGAAGTCTGGCTGGAAAGCTGCCTGCAGGAGAGGGACCTGGGGGTGTTGGTTGACAGTGACTGAATATAAGCCATCAGGGAGCCCAGGTGGCCAAGAAGGCCAATGGCATCCTGGCTTGGATCAGAAACAGTGTGACCAGCAGGTCCAGGGAGGTTATTCTCCCTTTGTACTCAGCACTGGTGAGACCGCTCCTTGAATCCTGTGTTCAGTTCTGGGCCCCTCAGCACAAGAAGGATGTTGAGGCTCTGGAGTGAGTCCAGAGAAGAGCAACAAAGCTGGTGAAGGGGCTGGAGAACAGGTCTTACCATGGAGCAGCTGAGGGAGCTGGGGTTGTTTAGGCTGGAGAAGAGGAGGCTGAGGGGAGACCTCATTACTCTCTACAACTACCTGAAAGGAGGTTGTAGAGAGGAGGGAGCTGGCCTCTTCTCCCAAGTGACAGCGGACAGGATGAGAGGGAATGGCCTCAAGCTCTGCCAGGGGAGGTTCAGGCTTGACATTAGGAAAAACAATATTTCACAGAAAGGGTCATTGGGCAGTGGCAGAGGCTGCCCAGGGAGGTGGTAGAGTCACCATCCCTGGAGGTGTTTGAAGGGATGGGTGGATGAGATGCTGAGAGGGATGATTTAGTGATTGATAGGAATGGTTGGAGTAGATGATCCAGTTAGTCTTTTCTAACCTGGTGATTCTATGATTGTATGAATAGCTGGGATGGGTGGGAGGCACAGAGCGGGGAGGCAGGCGGAGTGCTCAGGATATTGGAGATAGACAAGAACAAGAAAGGTGGCAGCTCAGAGAACTGGTGTGATCACATCCCCTGGTTTGCTGTATCTGCTTGGCTCAGAAAAACCTAACCTCAGTTGTGGGAAGAATATTGATACCTTTTATCATAGAATCATAGAAACACCAGATTGGAAGGGACTCACTGGATCATTGAGTCCAATCGTTATCAGCTAATCAGTGTGGGCTCTGCTCCAAGACAGTTCCTCACCAGTGACCCAGTGCCCCTGCCCTCTGGTTTTCTCTCTAAGTATTTCTTTTCCCCTCCTTCCCTTCTATTCCTTATTTGTAAGCTGTAATATCATGGAGCTAGAGCAAGAGGTGGGGATACCCACCTTGCGGAGTCACAACACTGGCCCCACAGCAGTGAGTGTGGGTGGGTGATGCTGTTTTGGGGACACACACAGGGGCCTGGCCTCTTTCCTAGCCTCACTGCTGTGTCTTCCCAGCCACAGGCGTCCTCCACCATGAAGTTGTCCCAGGGGTTTGTCCTGCTCCTAGCAGCCATGGGGCTGGGGGCTGCCACTCGCTGCCCTGCACCCTGCGTCTGTGACAACCTCCGTGCCCACGTCCTCTGCCTCAACAGAAGCCTGACGACCATCCCCAGCACCATCCCACAGGTGGGAGAGGGGACAGGCAGGGAACGGGGGGACAAGGTGGGGACGAACTGCAGCCAGCCCTGAGGTAACTCTGTGGGTTTGTTTGCACGCCCGACAGCTCACCAAAAACCTGGACCTTCGGGGCAATGGCTTTACAGTTGTCCCAGCAGGAGCCTTCCTCGCCACCCCGTACCTCACACACTTGGACCTGCAGAACTGCAAAGTGGAGAAACTGGAAGAAGGGGCTTTCCGGGGGCTGGGGAGGCTGGTCTATCTTAACCTGGCCTCCAACAGCATAGCCGTCCTCTACCAGGAGTCCCTGGATGGGCTCGCCTCCCTCCAGCAGCTCAGCCTGGAGGGGAATCGCATTGAGGAGATCCAACCGGGAGCTTTTGGCCATCTGGGATCCCTCACTGTTCTCGACTTGAGAGCAAATGCTTTGGTCTACCTCCCAGACATGGTCTTCCAGGGTCTGCAGGCCCTCAGGTGGCTCCGGCTGTCCAACAATGCCCTCCACGTGCTGGGCAGCGAGGCCTTCGCAGCCCTCCCCACCCTTCGCAGGCTGAGCCTGGACCACAATGAGCTGCAGGGGCTGCCCAGCGATGCTCTGGCCAGGCTCGATGGGACCACCCGACTGGATCTGGGCCACAACCCCATCACCTACTTGGCTGAGGAAGCCTTGGCCATGGCCTCCCTGAAGCATCTCTCCCTGGACCACGCCGCCCTCCAGGACGTGGCACTTGAAGCCTTTACCCAGAGCCCCCAGCTGCGCACGCTGGACCTCCGTGAAAACCAGCTGCGGGGGCTACCACCCCTGGCTGGGGCTGCGGCGCTGGCAAGGATCAGCTTGGCTGGAAACCCTCTGCTCTGCTCCTGCCTCCTGCGCCCCTTCCAGGACTGGCTGGCAAGGGCGAGGGTGCAGGCAGAGGGGAGCTGTGCCGCACCCCCTGCTCTCCGCGGCCGGCCCCTTGACTCCCTGAGGCCTCCTGAGATGACATGTGGCCGCCTTCAGCCACCCCCTGACCCCACCTTGCCACCGGAGCAGCCAAGGATGGGTGGTAGTGGGCAATGCCCCCAGGGATGCACCTGCTCCTCTGATTCCCGCCACGGGTCCTGCAAGAAGAGGAACCTGCGGGAGATCCCCAGAGGCTTCCCCGAGAACACGACCCTCCTTGACCTGCGCCAAAACACCTTTGCGACGGTGCCAGCAGGTGCCTTCCCTGGCCTGAAGGAGCTGGTGTCCCTCCACTTGCAGAGCTGCGGCATTGAGGTGCTGCACCCTGGGGCACTGAGGGGGCTGGAGAGCCTGGTCTACCTCTACCTGACCAGCAACCGCCTCTCCACTTTGGAGGCCGCTGTCTTCAAGGGGGCCCCACGACTGGCCTACCTCGACCTGGACCACAACGCCTTCACCCACCTGCCCGCGCACATCTTCCAGCTCCTGCCCAACCTCATCTCCCTCCACCTGCAGCACAACAACATCGCGGAGCTGGCGGAAGGCGACCTGGCTGGGGCAAAGGGATTGCGGTGGCTCTACCTTGCCGGGAATGCCATCGAGCGCATTGCCCCCACTGCCCTGGCCCCAGCCAAGGTGCTAGAGAAGCTGCACCTGGAGGGGAACCGCCTGGTGGAGGTGCCCACGGTGGCCCTGAGGGGTCTGTCTGCCCTGAGTGAGCTGAAGCTCTCCCGAAACCCCATCAAGCATGTGGGGGACGGTGCCTTTCTGCCTGTGGCCTCCAGCCTGCAGCACCTCTACCTGGACAAGATGGGCCTGGAGCAGGTGCGTGTGGCTGAGGATCCTTGTGGGGCAGGGGACCTGCAGGGCACAACCATCAGTCCCATCTTGTCCCAATACCCAGGGCTGGGGGTTCCGATTGAGGCATCTGAACGGATGTCCCAAAAATCCCACATCTTTGGGAGATGCTGGGAGAAGCAGCTTCCTTGGGCTCAGCTGGAGTATTGTCTTGCTCCAGCCTCTTCCCCACCTCCTCCAGAACAGCCCCTGGTCCTCAAACACACCCAGTTTCAGTGTGGTGCAGGCTACTCCCCAGAACACCTCCTTTCCCTAACTCTGGCTATAGTTCTGCTCCTTCTACAAGCCATCCTGCACGACTCTTCACAACTAATCTGAACTCCTCCACCCTCTCAAGAAAACCATGCGATTTGGATTAGAAATCCAAAAATCCGTGAGATTTGGATTAGATATTAGGAATAAATGTTTTCCTGTGAGAGTGGTGAGGGTCTGGCACAGAGAAGCCAGAGAAGCCCCATCCCTGGAGGTATTCAAGACCAGGCTCTGTGAGGCTTTGAGCTACCTGGTCTAGTGGGAGGTGTTCCTGCCCCATGGCAGGTGGATTGGAACTGGATGATCTTTAAGGTCCCTGACAACTCAAACCATCCTCTTACCACGTACCTTAACAGTTCCCAGGGATCATTTTAAGGACTCCTGCAGGTGACCTTCTTACCTCCTTCCCAGGAATTCTGAGCTGGGTCTAGCGTGTCCCAAAATGTGACCAAACCGGTTGAGTTAATGAACGGGCCCTGAGCACACGTGCTGCTGCTTCAAACAGCTCTTCCATGGGGCCACCAGGTTCAGGGCAGGCTCTCTCAGCCACTCAGGCTGGTGAGACCCCCCCACCCCTCTGACTCACCCTCACTTTGTTGCAGATTTCCCCTGGTGCCTTCGCAGGCCTCGGTCCCAGGGTCAGAAGCCTCCACCTGGACAGCAACAGAATGAGCAGCATCCCCAACATGAACAACTTCACGGGGCTGGAGATCCTCAACCTGCAGGATGTGCCTTTCCACTGCGACTGCCAGCTCCTTCCCTTGCGCAGGTGAGCGCCGCGAGAAGGGGCACAGCACTTGGGGACAGCTAGACCCTGCCTCACTGGAGGCACAAGCCCATAGCGCACTGTCTACACGCAAGGATGGAAGTCACCTCAGCTTTCCAGGTGTAGGATAAACAGCCACAAGCTGGGGTGGACAGGTATCCAGATGTTCAAAGGCCACTCATGTGAGGCCCTGAGCAATCTGGCCTGGCTGTGAAGTCCCCCATCTCCATTAGTGGGCACGGAGTTTGGCCTCTCCCTTTGCCCTGCCTCTTTCCTTTCCGTGATCTCCTGTCACCCGGTCCTGCTGGCCACGCCATTTCTGAGACTGACCGAGATGCTCTTTGCCTTCTTGCCCACTTGGGCACACTCCTGACTCAGGTTCAGCTGTTGTCAGCCAACACGCCCATGTCCTTCCCCTCCAGGCAGCTTTCCAGCCAGACTTCTAGTCTGTAGCTCTGCACGTGGTTGTTGTGACCAAAGGGCAGGACACCACACTTGGCCTTGTTGAACCCCATCCCGCTGGTCACAGCCCAATGCTCCAGCCTGTCCAGATCCCTCTGTAGAGCCTCCCTGCCCTCAAGTAGATTGACACTTCCACCCAGCTTGGTACAGTCAGACTCAACGATCACAAAGCTCTTTTCCAACACAACGATTCTGATTCTGTTTCCAGGTGGATTGACAAACTCAACCTCCGTGTAGGGGCCACTTGTGCATCCCCTGCAGAAGCCCATGGGGTGAAGGTGAAGCTTTCCACCACTTTCCAAACCTGCCCTGGCTGGAGCCGAGGTGAGGCTGGGAGAGCCAGTCCTGACAAGACCAAAGCTGCAAGCAAACCCGGCAAGAAAAAGAGATCAGGAAAACCAACAGCCAGGGGCTTCAAGAGGAGCAGAGCTTAGGAAAAGTGTGCAGGACACCTAGAGTGTGGTGAGAGCAGTTTTTCTAGACTTGTCCTCACAATGGTGACATGGATATGACACTAGTTGCGACAGAGAGAGCCTGGTACCATCAGAGTGATGCCAATTTGCCAGAGATGCCAAGTCTGTTTTTGCAGGACACAGGTGCCAAAAGCTTTTGTAGTGTTTGCCATCTGCTTTGATAACTCCACCAAAGCCAAATATTTGGTTATTCTTTCCCAAGCTCCTCCAGCCATGTGGAAAAGCTGGAATCTTCAAATAGTTCGTTTTTAAGAGCGTTGTGCTCTCGTGGTTTCAGAAAGGATTAAAGTAAGAGTGGGAATGCAAACGGCATCACCATGAGATCCTGTGCTGGGTCAGATCTTAGAGCAGGAAACTTGAAAATTATTATCCATTAAGACATTGCCTGAGCAGCTCCTCAGAATTAAAACATAAGCAGATTGAAACCTTCCTGTTTACTGCAAAGATGGATCACTGGGCTGAAGGGTGATGCCATTTGTAAACAACACGCTCAACCTATTCTCCACAGCAGCCCAGATTGGGATCAATCCTCTAACCCCAATCCCAGCAGGAACACAAGGTGATTCTTCTTTTTAAAGGCAGGAGTTTGTTCAAAGCGAGGAGGCCTTAAAAGGTAAACACCTGGAATGGTTTTAAACTGGAAGGGGGAAAGATTTAGATGAGACCTTAGGAAAAAATTCTGGCCCTGAAACAGGATCTTCCCACACTAAGACCCCCTGTTGTGACCTGGGTGGTAGGCACAGCTGCCAGGATGAGCAAGCAGGCCCTGTTGCATCTGTTCCATAAAGATCCCACTCCCTCACCACACTCATCCCATCAGTTTCTCCAGGAACCCAGAGGTCAGTATTAGTTTCAGGCTGAGCTGGCGCAACTCTCACTCAGATTGACACGGACCCTCCACACTTTCCCTGCTTTTGTTTCATTGCTCCCCAACAGCCCTTTCTTTCCCTTCCAGCTAAAGGCTCCATTTGCCCGTTTAGTAGGGAAAAGGGGAAGACTTAATTACTCCCACTCTCTGTGTTTTCTAGGCCCTTAGCTGGCTAACAGGACTTTTTTGTCATAAACCACTCTGCAAAGTGGGAACAACTTTGGCATCACAAGTGCTCATTTGGAAGCTTGAGGGGAGTGTGGCCAAGGCAGCCATTCCATAAAGTCACAGAATGGCCTCGAATTGGAAGGGACCTTAATGATCATCCAGTTCCAACCCCCTTGCCAGGGGTAGGGACACCTCTCACCAGACCAGGCTGCCCAAGGCCCCATCCAACCTGGCCTTGAACACCTCCAGGGATGCGGCAGCCACAGCTTCCCCGGGCAACCTGTGCCAGTGTCTCACCACCCTCAGAGTGAAGAATTTCTTCCTTATGCCTAGTCTAAATCTGCCCTTCTACAGTTTATACCCATTGTCCCTAGACCTATCACTTCCACACCTTTGTAAAATGTCCCTCACGGCCAAAGTGGCCTCCCAGGCAGCCACCGCTTCCCTGGAGGGTCTGACAAGATGCTTGCCCTAGAGCTCGCTGGGCCCCGCAGTGGCACCAATAGGCAGAACCCTTCCTCACCTGCAGAAAGCTCACAGGAATTTGCTGCAGGAGATGGAAAACTGTTTTTTGTCACAACTGTCATATCAACCTTTCCAATTTCTGTCCTGCACTGTGATGGCCACTCTAGGGGAAAGAAAGGAATGTTAGTTTTGCCCTCCAAGTGGAAATGCCTCTCCCACCTTCAGTTATCTATTGCCCTTACGCAGGACTGGCAAACAGACAGGGGTGAGTGCACAGAAAAACCCCACTGCACACCTCAAAAAACCCGTGCAATACGCTCTGCTTACACCAACCCACTCACAGCCCTCTTCTCCTTTCCATCTTGGTTAACCCAGCTGTTCTGGTGACCCAGAAAACTAAACAAACCTTTGGCTTCTTCCTCCAGTTTAATTCATAGGCCTTTAGGGCACCAATCGTGGGTCAAATTTACAGTAGGGTCGCTAAAAACATTAAAAATTCAAGCTGTGCATCACATCCTCTGGGTTCAAAAGCAAGAAGTGATGACAGTCACAAAGGCTTCTTACTCCCTCTAGAGACATCTTCACCCCTTTCTGTTTTTTCCACCGCTTTCTACTCTTTCTGCCCTTTTTGGGGGGTTGCAGGGCCTAGACCAGGGAGCACAGCACTGTGTCCTATGAGGACAGTCCATTTCCTGACGCATGTGATCTTCACACATCATCTTGCCACCTCCCACCATGGCTGAGAACCCAAGCTGCCCCTTCGTGCTCCGGGAGCCTCCTTCTGTGGTGGGAGCTCCTGCTTGGAAAGGTGTCTTCAAAGCGAGGCACACCCAAGCCAGCAGCCACCCTAGTGCTCCTCAGCGCGCCTGCTGCCTTGCTGGAGTCTGTGTCTCAGGGCTTAAAATTACAAATCTAGGGGAAGTTTTCTTGCACACCAGGATAGCAGAGTTGCGACAGTGCAGGTCGGGCTGCCTCAAAAAGGGAAAGCTTTTGTTTTAAGTCTTCTGCTTCCTTTCACCAAGGCCTTCCCCAGGGAGCCATAAGGTGATGTGCAGGCTGCTGTGGGCAGCTGGGGGATACTCCAGGATCAGTCTGTGACCTCCTGCTTTATGGTGCTGACAGGAACGGGAAGCTCTGAGGCTTCAAACTCCGGTACAGAGGGGTCAATGGTTTCTTCTTTCACCTGCACAGCAATGACTGGAAAGAGACAGAAAGAGGGAAGGAAAAACAAATAAGTGAAATCACTCTACACTTGCTCTGCTGGCAAGAGCCCAGTGCCAGTTCTATTCACGTAGATATTTGAAATGCTCCAGGTTTCCAGGCCACTTCTTGAGGGCCCCTTGCCACAGGCAGGCCTGCCTTGCCAGCACAAATTTACTCATGGTCACAGCAACCATCAGGACAGGACTGAACCCTGGCAGCATTCAGCTGCCTGCTCCCAAAAACTTTTCCCATAGCAGAGGGATGAAAAGCCACTGTGGTTCATTCTTTACCTGCCCAGATCCATGCAGAGGAAATGGAACCTCTATGACCAACATGGACCTTCATGAGGTGCAGGAAGCACCTCATGCACCTTCTAAGTGAACCCAACACTTGCTAGGGCTGGCAGGTGATCCAGATGCTATTCTGATCCCTCTGTACTCAGCACTGGTGAGGCCGCTCCTTGAATCCTGTGTTCAGTTCTGGGCCCCTCAGCACAAGAAGGATGTTGAGGCTCTGGAGCAAGTCCAGAGAAGAGCCACGAGGCTGGTGAAGGGGCTGGAGAACAGAACCTACGAGGAGCAGCTGAGAGAGCTGGGGTTGTTTAGCCTGGAGAAGAGGAGGCTGAGAGGAGACCTCATTACTCTACCACTACCTGAAGGGAGGTTGTAGAGAGGAGGGAGCTGGGCTCTTCTCCCAAGTGACAGGGGACAGGACAAGAGGGAATGGCCTCAAGCTCTGCCAGGGGAGATTTAGGCTAGAGATTAGGAGGAAGTTTTTCACACAGAGGGTCATTGGGCATTGGAATAGGCTGCCCAGGGAGGTGGTTGATTCACCTTCCCTGGAGGTGTTTTAGGCATGGGTGGATGAGGTCTTGAGGGACTTGGTTTAGTGTTAGATAGGAATGGTTGGACTAGAAGATCCGATGGGTCCCTTCCAACCTGGTTGTTCTATGATTCTATGACTTTTTGGTGCTCAGCACCATGGGCTGTGTTCACGTGCTGCAACAGCCCTTACAGGGACCAGGATATGGCAGCACACTTTTCACATGCCCATCTCGACTCTCCCCGCTAACTAACCTCACACAGCCAGGCTGCTCAGTAGGGCAGACAGACCCTCAGCAGGCATCAGTAGCATCAAGATATCCAGCTATACTAGTACCACCAAAGCTTCTCAGAAGGCTAACCTCACCAACGAAAGCAGGCAGAGGCTTTCTTCCACTCTCTCTGTCTCTGGAGGAGTGGGGAAGGACATTTGTTGTGTCCTGCCTGGAAGCACTCATGACATTAATGGCCAAGAGGCAGCACAGCCCTCAGGAAGGCTGGAGCCACACTAGGAATACGTGACAGTCATGTGTGGCTGCTGGGTAGAGTAACTCGGTCTATTACAGGGAATAGGTTGTCCAGGGAAGCTGTGGCTGCCCCATCCCTGGAGGTGTTCAAGGTCAGGCTGGATGGGGCCTTGGGCAGCCTGGTCTGGTGGCAGGTGTCCCTGGCTATGGCAGGGGGGCTGGAACTGGATGATCCTTACGGTCCTCTCCAACCCAAACCATTCTATGATTCTTACTCTCATCAGGCGCTGGTTCTGGCAAAGCCTTGCTGGCAGCTTTTGCTTCTCGTTTCGTCTTCGTGGCAGGCGGCTTCTTGACAGTCTGCTTGACATTGCGGGTTTTGGCAGGTAACTTTTTTCCTGAACAAAGAAATAACAGAACATGAGGAAAAGTGTGGGTTTTGGCCCCCCAGAAAACCAACACCCCTTCTCCACTGAGAAACCACAAACCAGGGACCAGCACAACTGACCAGCAAGCTACAAGATCATGAGCTGCCAACTGGTTACTCAACAGAAATGGCCTACTGGAGAAAAACTCTACAGACATCATCTCAAAATATGCTCCTCCATGTTCTCCTTCATTAAAAGCACGGCACTTCAGCGTGTGTGTACCTTCCAAGGAGCAGGTCCTGCTGGAATCAGTCTGGAGTCAGCTTTGCTTACCTGTCTGGGTCTAGTCTCAGGCAATGGGCGTATTGGCTTCAAGGGATGGGCACTGCAGCGTTAATGTTTTAAATTTTAGCTGATGTTTTTATTTAGGTTAAACTTCTTTATGTTCTTTAGGTGTCCTTTCCTCCCCACCCCGTGGAAGAATATTCTTGCCTGTCTACACATGATTTGCCACAACTACCACAACAGTGACAACAACAATGACAAAATGAAACAATAACACGGTCCAGCCCCATTAGTGGCCTCTCCAGCCATCCTAGGAGCATCTTTCCCCTAGCACAAAGCAGGCAGGGTTGCTCTCCAGCCACCCCTCCAGCTGCAGCAAATGATCTCCCTCCGACCACAGACACAGCAGGGAAAACAGCACAACCTCACGCCTGGAAGCAAGCGCCATCTACACCTCAGCCAACAGAAAGCAGACTGCAAAACAGATCCTTCCCCCACACGCAGCTCTCAGCTCTTTTAGCAAGTAGGGCAGTTGAGAAGGATGAAGCTGTGCTGTCAAACCCACAGCTGAATGAGGGCAACAACAGCAAGACAAGGCCTCTCTCTCCTGCTCTGATGGGACATGGACAGGGTTCCTCTAACTGGGCCCAGCCCGTGAGCGAGTTGGGAGGGCACTAATCAAACATCACTCACTCTTCTTTCCATAGGGTTTCTTCTTCTTCTTGGGCACCTCCTTGGCCTTCACTGGAGTTGTGGGCTCTGTCATGGAGACGAGAGGGAAACGAAAGCCAAGTCCCATAACCAGTAGGTAACTGGGATGAAGTGACATATGCGAGAAACAAGATATACCCGTCCCCCCGAGCCAATGCCCTCTTCCCGAGATAACCAGCTGAGGGGAAAGCAAAGCTCTAGCGCTGTTGCTGTCTGTGCTTCCAGGTGAGGGCCCAGGGAGGCAGGTTGGGGCAGCACAGGGGAGAGAGGCCCAGTAGAGATTTGGCAGGGGCAGTGAAAGAATAAGACTTGAAGCCTGGGACATGGAAAATATCTGCAAAGGTGAGGCAGCGGCCTCCCTGCAACAAGGGTAGGAATAAACTCTTAAGAGGGATGCTCTTACCTTTTACACACAGAGTTAAGAGAACTGATGAGAAAAGGGAGCAGGGGGCCAAGCTCCCCCTGCTACCTGGCTGAGGTTGTAAGTACACTTAGTAAAAGGGAGCTGTGCAGGGACAGGACCACCTGGAACTCTACCCGACTTCATCAGGAGCAATTCTCTGTTCATGTGCAGGTGGGGAACAGAGGGAAAACAGAGTCAACCTCAAATCTCAGGCTCTTTTCACCCCACTAGAGACTCTGCCCTCTGCGAGCTGCTAGGACTTGTGGTAGCAGAGGAAGACTTACGATAGCCAGTGCAAACCAAGGAGGCAACTTTCTCCTCCCCACAAGGCCCCCAAAAAAGAAGGAGCCACTCACAGAGCAGGAGGAAGGAAATCTTTGCCTCTAGCGTTAGAAATTCACCTGGAACAATGGGTGGTTGAAGCTGGTAGCCTGTCAGCTCGCACCACCCCACGGGATAAATGTCTGGAGATTCACAGTCCACCCACTGGTCATACTCGTTGTCCCAGCCATCAAAATGGATGCTAAGAAGACGGTGGACAACACGCGTCACCGTGGCCACGCAGATCAGTCGGGGCTCCATCAGGTCCACTGCTTCCACCTTCATGCCTGCCTTGAAGCCATGGTTTGGGCAGTCCTGGGTGTAGGAAAAATGAAAAAAAAGAAAACCCAAGGCCATTGCACTTAGTCCAAACCCACATCTGGCCACCAACACCATCAAAGAGCCACAGGCTTCCTCCAGCTTAAAGCAAGCAAAGAGAGACCAAACCCACAGTCCCACAACAGAACCAGTGAGTCAAGTAACAAAAAGGGGACCTTAAAGATCATCCAGTTCTAACCTCTCTGCCATGGGCAAGGACACCTCTCACTGCATCGGGTTGCTCGAGGCCCCATCCAACTTGGCCTTGAACTCAAGAGAATTTGCAGGTCATTCTCAGAGGGACCAGGATATTGTAACTTCCACAAAGGTACAACACTGCTTGTCCCAACCAGCCAAACAGGGGCTTTACCTGGACAGCACATACTTCTGTGCTTTGAGCTCTCCTTACAAGTGCTGACTGGCAGCAAAGAGCACCCCAGTAGAGACTCTGGATATTATTTACCTTGACTTCAGGAAGGCTTTTGACACTGTCCCCCTTGAGATCCTTACAAAGTAGGTGATGGAAGTACAGGCTGGATAAAGAGACAGTGAGGTGGACTGAAATCCAGCTGAGAGGCTGGGCCCAGAGGGTGGCAATTAGTGGCAACAAGTCTGGTTAGAGGCCAGTAATTACGGCTGTACCCCAGGGGTCAATACTGGTCCAGTTCTGTTCGACATCTTCATTAATTATCTAGATGTCACGTCATACTCAGCAAGTTTGCTGATGATATAAAACTGGGAGGAGAGACTGATACACTAGAGGGTTGTGCTGCCATCCAGAGGGACTTCGATGAGCTGGAGGAATGGTCTGACAGGAACCTCAAGCAGTCCAACAAAAGGAAATTCAGAGTCCTGCATTTGGGGAGGAACAACCCCAGGCACCAGCACGTGCTGAGGGTTGAGTGGCTGGAAAGCAACTTGGCAGAAAAGAGCCTGGGGATCCTGCTGGGCATGCAGCTGACCATGAGGCAGGTGCCCTTGGGACAAAGAAGGCTAGCGGCATCCCTGGTTGTGTTAGAAGGAATGCTCCCAGTAGAACAAGGGAGGTGAACCTTCCCTTCTACTCAGCACTGGAGTGCTGTGTCTGGGCTCCCAGTCCAGGAGCGACATGGACATGCTGGAAAAAATCCAGCAAAGGGCCATAAAGATGGAGAAGAGGAGGCTGAGAGGAGACCTCATTACTCTCTACAACTACCTGAAGGGAGGTTGTAGAGAGGAGGGAGCTGGGCTCTTCTCCCAAGTGACAGGGGACAGGACAAGAGGGAATGGCCTCAAGCTCCGCCAGGGGAGATTTAGGCTAGAGATTAGGAGGAAGTTTTTCACACAGAGGGTCATTGGGCATTGGAATAGGTTGCCCAGGGAGGTGGTTGATTCCCCTTCCCTGGAGGTGTTTAAGGTGCGGGTGGATGAGGTCTTGAGGGACTTGGTTTAGTGTTTGATAGGAATGGTTGGACTCGATGATCCGATGGGTCCCTTCCAACCTGGTTGTTCTATGATTCTATGATGAAGAAGGGACTGGAGCATCTCTCCTACGAGGAAAGGCAGATAGAGCCGGGACTGTTCAACCTGGAGAAGGCTCAGAGGGATCTTATCCATGTGCATAAAAAAACTACACCTATAAAGGGTGCAAAGACAGAGCCAGGCTCTTCTCATTTCTTCTACATCCATTGAGATATTCAAAAGCTGTCTGGACTCAGTCTTGGGTGACCTGCTCCACGTGATCCTGTTCGAGTATGGGTGTTGGACAAAATAGCCTCCAGAGACCCCTTCTACCTCAACCATTCCGTGACAGCCAGAGCTTTTGTGTTCCTTTGTGTTGATATCAAGCATCCCTACACATCTCTTTTTCAAGGCAGCACTCACTGTATTGAAGAGCCGTGCTGGAGCAGGCTTTGATTTAGTCTTTTCCAGGTAACTTTCCCAGCTGAAGGTCTTCGCATCTTGCCCTGCAGCAGAAAGAAATGGTCAGCAAGAAAAAGACAGTCACTGGGCAGTTGAGAGAAAAGGCAGAAGAGGCAGGAGGGAGGCATGGCAACTGCTTGCCAAGCAGTTTCATTAACCAACACATACAGCCTGATCTGGATGTAAATCTATTTTGCAGGCTCCGTAGTAGTTCAGTGGGCAAACACGGAAAAGTGCAAGTCACATACCCAAACCACAGAGAAAGGTGAGGAGAAGCAGCAGGCAGGCAGAAGTATGTTCAAAACACACCACTAAGACCATCACCAGCAAAAACATCAAAGGAAAACAAAGCAGCACTGCACAGAAGTGCTGCAACACAGAAATTCAGGGCATGCCTTTTCTGGATATGGCCAGATGAAGCAGCAAAAACGCTCCTAAGGTAATCGTCTTTCAGAATTTTGCAGAAATACTGTTCTCAAGTTTATTCATATGAGAAGAGTAGAGGTGACTTTTGCCACTTTTAAGTTCTAAGTCACGAAGCAATGGCTCTACTCATCCTTTCCCACCCTCCTTGTCCTTAAAACCTTCGATTCTTTTCAGTTTGGGGATTGCACACCTCTCCCACCGATCTACCAGGAGCTAACCACCATGACACTAATGCCCTCTGGAGATGTTACTTCCTTCCATAAAGTGTCTAGACTTGGTATATGGGCAGAGCTCAAATGGCCTGGCTCTCTAAAACAGCCCTGTTTCCCTGAAAAACAGGGAGACTGGGACTCTGTGGGTTTGATTCATCTGAGCTTGACACCTCTCAGAAAAGCACAGCCCAGCAGGTTCTGCACACAAATTTATACCACAGGGCAGAGTCCACGTCTCACCTTTTGGAGGGGTCAGATTGATGTTGTTCTTCTGACAGAAGTTGACAGGGAAGATGGCGTGCGAGGAGGCATGATAGCAGAACCAGTCAGAGCAATCATCAGACGTGGCTCCATCAATGCTGATCATGAGATAGCCATCCAAGAGGACCTGAGATGGGAGTGAAGGGCATGAGTGCAGAGCACTGGTTGCTCTAAAGCCTCTCCTCTCAAAGGATCCTTCCAAGAGTCTCCACTGATGGATTACAATTGCTGCTACATAGTAAAATGCGTTAAATACGTTCCAGGGCATGCCGGGGCTTCTCCTGATATGTTACTTGATGTAAACTAATCCCCAAAGCAGGAGTTTCAGCAGGACTTTGACCAATACTTACAGCTTTGTAAAAAGGACTGAGCCATAAATGGTCAGGAGTTCAGTTCTCCCTCAGAAACAAGACTTCATTGGCAGCCTGGAGACCCTCTACACCAGCCAGGTCATTAACTTGGTACTGGGCAGAAGTGAAAACATGACCTTAAGACTTGGTGCTTCTTACAGCAACAAGAATTGTCCCATCCTGTTACTCAGTGGTAACTGGTACCTACCGAATGTGATAGGCATGTCTGACCCAGCCTCTTCACGTTTGTGAGTAATGGATGAAGGAAACACTTTACAGGCACAAAACGCTTTCCTAGCATCCCCCTGGCAAATCCCAACTGTCAAAGTCCTCTGCTTTTGAGTTCTATAAAGGCAAACAGCTTCTTGAGAAAGCAGGAAAAGCCTAAGTTGATGCTACGCTTCAGGACATGAAACATACCTCACCGAGGAAACACAGCCAAGCAATTTGCCTCCCAACACTAGCAAAGGAGTAGAGCTCACTGCCACCTCATCACGAGAGACTGCAGGAGATACAATCCATTCCCCACTCAGAGGTCACATCACAACTCCTCCTCTCCCGTCTGTCCTCAAGGCAGCCCTACAGAGGCCTCTCTATGCTCTTCAAGAACTAGAGAACAAACCTTCCCTACGTGAAAGAAGGGTGGCTACCAGTCACACACACTGGATAGTTAGCTTGCAGACCAAACACACTCATCTTCATGCTGTCCACTTAGACACACGTGGGTAACTGCTGGTCCCAGCAGCTTCTCAGACCTCTGAGGCAGCACCCCAAATCCCTCCACACACCACTCTTGACAGCATTCTCCTCTCCCTCAAGCAAAATCCTACCCAGTGTCACTGGTTTGCGAAGACTTAAGGAGAGGCTGGGTTATCTCAGGTAAACACAGCAGATCCCCTTCCACCTACTGAACTTACCTTGCAAACGGTGGCCACGCAAATGTTGCCCAGATTCAGGGGGTCAATGGCCTCCAGTTTCATGCCTTCCTCAAACCATCCACCTTCAGCATAGACAGCTCGCACCTAAAGGAGACTCTGGTAAACCATGTGCTGTCAGGGGGCTAGGACAGTTCCATCCCAATAATAACCATGACAAGTGCAAACCCAGTTGGGAGGGAAAAGGGTTAAAAATACAAGAAATACAAAGAGGCAGCCTCCTTCTCATCTTGGTCCTTACCAGCATGATCCAGTCCCTTGTCTAAACTGATCTGCACCCTACACAACCATCCACCCTCTCCAACTCAAAGTTCCAAGCGTCTACTTACCCTTCAATCGAGTCCTTCAGTCCTTCGTTATGTTTTGGCTCTTCCATCTTTCCATTTTGATTTTCCCTCGCCTAACCACAGCTTTCCCACCCAAACCCCTTCCTGCCCTACAGCTGTAAGAGAGAAAAACAAGCCGTCCCCAACAGCCCAGGCAGCAGCACATATACCAGAGGAAGGAAGTGGTAGAAACACAGAAAGGCAAACTTATCCTACCTTCTTAAACAGATAGGGGACAGCATCGCAGTAAATCTTCCGGAAGGTGGGATGGTTTGCCATGTCGCTGCGTCTTCCTTCTGTCAGAAATGGAAGAAACAAAGAGAGGTAAAAAACCTGCAGCAACTGCAGTAAGAAAACACATTGGCTCTTAATTATCTGGTGAGAGCTGACATAAAAGAACTAGATCAGACCACAAGAATAATAATAAAAAGATCAGGTCAGCCCCTCTACACCTGCTCATAATGTGGGCTGCGATGCTGGGCTTGCTCAGAAGCAGATGGATGATATTCTTGAGTGCCAGTGGTGACACCTCTACATGCAGCTGTTATCAGCAGGGAAAGGTTGCAAGGGAGGGAGACACAACCAAGAGGATCAACAGGGTTCGGGTCTTGTTTTTTTCTGCCAGTCTAAACTGATCAAGAATCCCTTCCTATAAAATCCCAAACCCCAGAATCGGACAGCATCCAGTCTTGCAGAAGCCAGCACAAATTTCCTCAAGACAATAAGCATCTGTGATGTTGCAGACTCTGCATTGTCACCCTTTGGGTAGAGACTGCCTCCTTCGGGTAAGAAACCCTACAATCCCCCTGTCTTGGCCCACGGCAGCGGATCGCTGGGCTTGTATCTATCCAGGGCAAAAAGCAGCACGCATGCAACTGCACAGATCTTATCTGTCGGGTCCTGAGGCAACTGCCTGGCTCCCAGAACAGACTGGTGTCAACAGTAGGTTCCAGGCAGTTCAGAGCAAATTAGAAGATGCTTGTCGTGGCCTGATCCCTACCTGACTTCTTGATGCTGTGTCCCACTCTTCGTGACCAGCCCACAGGATGGATGAGAGGACTCCACATGTGGCACCAGAAATCGTCATCGCTGTCACCGTCCTCATAGAGGAGTCTCAGTCTGCCCCCAATCACCGTGTCCACCACTGCCATGCGTGTCTGGGATACATGATTTTTATCAACTACCTCCACTCGCATGCCCTGCCGGAACGGGTACTTCATGCTCTCCGCCATCTGGCAACAACCAACAGATGAGTCGAGATCAATCAAACTTGGTGTTTCCCATCTCCAAACACTTCAGAAAACATCCTTCCCCATGGACATGCTGGCCCCCACCCTGTGTTGCCCAAAGTTGACTGGGAGACACCTGTAGGAAGGGATGCATGGGAGTGTTTCACTGGGGAACGGGGAGCTGCCAGCCTTACACATGACAGCACCTTTGGATACACACACCCTAGATCTCCCCTGTCCCATGGCCCTATAATGGCAACCCCCAGCCTGGCCCCACAGCTCTACTCAGCCAGCACCCTGTGTTTCTGTTTCTGAGCATCAGAAACAGGTGCCACTTCTGTGCAGCAGTAGCTGAGTAGGGAACTGTGTACCTTTTTCAGTCATGAACAAAACCGTAAGAGTTTCAAGGCTAGAACCAGTCAGAAGTGTAGCTTCCCAAAGGGCAACAGGATTTTCAGCTGACTTTAAAAGAGATCAGGCCCTTCAATTTTTTTCACTCTGAGTGAAAGAGCGGCTTGAGCAACCTCTCAGGTTTTACCTGCCAACTCCACCTCCAACACCAGAGTTACCACACAGACTGACCCAAAGGGGACACAAAAAGAGCCAAGCCCTACTCATACACAAATAGCCAAGGGTGTTAACAGAACACCTGACATTTCGGCACTGTGATCCCAGGATGATGTGCAGCAACTAAGAGCCACAGTTGAAAACAGACTCAGACACTCAAAACAACCTACACTTGAATCCAGGAGAACTCTGAAGGGAAGGTCTTCTCCTTCCAGCTCCCGTTCATTAGGTGGCAGTTGGGATGCTGGGAGGAAAAAGATATTGCCAGCTCTCTCTCTCCCACTTCCCTTCCATGTCATGAGCTCTCAGGTGGCCCAGGAAAAAGAAGCTACAAAGACCCTCTCAGCTTTCTCAGAAGCAACAAAGGAACACCAGCCTCATCAAGGTCTCCAGCTCAGCATCACCAATTGCCCCACAGATTGGGAAACCCATCATCTCCCTTCCTGCTTGCTGTCTTCCCAATATGCAGTTTACAAAGTTGCCAGTAACAAAAGAGTCTCTTCTCCTCAACAAGGTCTAATCTCAGTGCAGCCTACACAAAACAACCATGAGACCTAAACAGCTGGCAAGGCCATGCCACAGCTGCTTCCACACACTTCAGGGCACTCTGTGACACTCTCATTGCCCACAGGCTGCTGTGCTACCAACTGAAGGCAAAGGTTTTTGACTCTCAGAGCCAATGCCCAGCATTGAAATGGGGCAGGGGACGGTCAGGCTGGAGCTGCGCCGGCCTTTCCCTCCAGCAAAAAAGAAAACCTGTTACCACTAATTTCCAGCAGAACTTGACACAACAATGGCTTTTAAAGTCCATCTATGACCCAAACAAGAAGTGGTGCTGTCCATAGGGGGTGTGCCATTACCTACAGGATCACGGCAGTTGTCTTACTGTCCCTGTGTTTCATGGGGACACACAGAGGAGTTGCACATATCAGAACCAGGAGAGACATGGTGCACACACATTGCTCGGCTTCATCTTGATTCCCACACATAAAACATCAGCCCTCCCATTTACCTTGATATGGAAATCCACTGGAATGGTCCTGGCTCCAACCAGTTTCTTCATGAGGTAACTTCTCCAGTCAGTGTACTTGGCATGGATAGCTACATGGGCACAGGGAAAAAAACACATTTTTATGATGGAAGGAATTAAGAGTACCACACTAATTTTCTTCCTTTCTAAGAGTCCATCTGCATTAAAAGGCCTTCTTCCCTTTCAGGCCCTGTACAAGCTCACTCTCACACCTTGCTTCAAGGGATCATGGTTACAGAGCGGACTGAGCCAAGTAGACACCCAACTACACTGATCTAGACATGGAAATTATACCGGACTGAAAACATATGAGCCATACCAAGCAAATCTCAACTTGCAAAAACTCTGCTGAGCTGAGCTGGGGCTGAATCCAGTACACTCTCCAGAGACACTGACCAGAATGCAGGATGAAAAAGTTCTCGTGAAGGTTAAATGTAGCCACCATGTGAATGAGGAATGGTCACCTGCATTAGCCCCCATCCATTGCTCTGACACCAGCTCTGCATCCCGCACCCCCAGGGCAACCCCAGGGAGATGCAGAGGGAACAGTCCAAGCAGTCTCCAGCTTCACAAATTGCTAAAAGTTTCTTGTAACTCAGAGTGCAAATGGAGCTGTGGTTCCACAGTGGGAGCATCTGTTGCACTGCACTAGGCATAAACCAAGGCCCCTCCCTCCCCAGGCAAATGCTGACCCCTCTCACCCCACACTCACTTTGTGGTGGGACCAGGATTTTGCTGTTGATGGCACACCAGCCAATGGGGTGAATATCCACTGTGCCCAAATTGCACCAGAAGTCGTGGCCAGCATCATTCTCAAAGCCCTCATACCGCAGAAGGGCCCTGTAACCTTCCAGGATAGAGCAGACAACCAGAAAATGTATCAGAGGTCAAGAATTTCTCCTCTTTCTGTTGGACACCACAAGTTTATTCATTATAACATGGCCTTCAGAGCTCTGCACGGGTTATCAGAGCTTCTTCAACCATTCTGGAGGCAGAACGGCCTTCACAAAGAGCACAGCAACCAGATGGTCAGCCATCCCCAGCTGCCAGGAATTACACTGGAAACATACCTACAGTCTGGATGACGGATGCAATCCAGTACACACGGCTGGGGAGCACAGCATCACTGTTCAGCACTTCCACTTTCATACCTTTCACCACATCATCCCACTGATCGAAGAGCGGTACCTGAGGAATTGAGACAGCCACATCACGAGAGAGAAGTTCAGAGCAGGGTTCAAGCCCTCATTCTAGCTTTCAGATATATGTTTTAGGCAGCTACACTTTTACTTTAGGCCCAGGTTTGCATGCCTTACCCTTCCACTATCTGCCAACAGCTTCAAATGCAACTGAACTTTCCCAACATCTCCCTGGGGTGTTCACAGAGGATCCCAAAAAGCAGAACATTTTATAGCAATGCTCAACTGTTTCACTGCCTGATATCCTGTTATCATAAATGAGCTACTGCCATTCCTGTGTGGTATCAAAATCCCTAACCATCAGTGTCTTCCTGACCTGTCCTCAAGAAAACCAAAATTTTATTAGTATCACAACTCAAAAGGAACATAACAAGTGAATCTTAATACAAAGAGAGGCTGGGGCTGTTATATTCTTAGCTGCAAGAACCCCCAACTTCTTTCCTTGCTTCAGACGGGGCTTAATAATCAACTCCCCAGGTCTCTTCCCACTGCTTGTTACCCAAGCACAGGGCAGCCCCACATATTCAGCACATTCCATGTGCACTGCAAGGCACAACGAAGTAAAACTCACGTGTTTGAAGCAGCTGACGGAAGCTGCCTTGAAGCCATGCTCCTGCAGGTACTTTCCCCAGTCAAAGCCCAGGACGAGTGCTATAAGCAGACACAAGAGCAGAAAATCAGATGAGATCACACAGAAGGCAGAGAACACTCGGTTTCCTCTGGGCTGCAGCTTGCAGCCACATTGCGACCTCCTCGGGCACAGAGCCCTCTGCCCCAGCACAGAGGGATTCTGCTTTACAGTGCATTTTTCCTGGCAGGGAACTAGATCCTATGAGTGCACAGCCCTGGCAAGAAGCACTCTATATTATTTATCAATCCTTGTTGTCACTTGCTTTTGGGAAAAGAGGGGGCAAGAGTCACAAGAAATGGGGTCAAATCCAGCCCAAGGCTCAAGCACTCCAGGGAGAGTAAAGACTGCATCCTGTCAGTGCTAAACCACTTAGCAGCTTTGCCTCTCAGAAGCAACACCACGAGGTCTTAGCAGCAGCGCTTGCTTCCCTGGAGGGTGCTGGGAAAATCCGAGTGAAGCACTGACATGTTAATCCCCCAGCCACTCCTGATCCAAGGCTACACCTCTGCTCCAGCAGCAGTTTGCTCAGCAATCCCTGCTGCCACCCCCTGGGGCTCACTTTTGCCCTAACGCAGCAGTTTAACACTCCTTCAGCTCCAGCGCCCAGCTCTTCGTCAAGTCGATGAGTGAATGAGTTGGCTTAAACATAACTACACACCCCAGATAATGGTTGGGAGCAGCAGGGCACCTTTAAAGTCAGTTTTGCCAAGTCGCTCTGTGACTACAGAGCTTAAGCTTAACTTCAAGCTGTGCTAGGAGCAAGCAGAGCTGCAACTGGGGATGGGCAGGAATCTACCAGGCTCCATTAGCACTAACAGAGAGTGAGCAAGATATCACAGAACCATAGAATCACCAGGTTGGAAAAGACCTACCGGATCATTGAGTCCAACCATTCCTATCAAACACTAAATCATCCCTCTCAGCATCTCATCCACCCATCCCTTTAAACACCTCCAGGGATGGTGACTCAACCACCTCCCTGGGCAGACTCTGCCACTGCCCAATGATGCTTTCTGTGAAAAATTTTTTCCTAATGTCAAGCCTGAGCCTCCCCTGGCGGAGCTTGAGGCTATTCACTCTTGTCCTGTCCCCTGCCACTTGGGAGAAGAGCCCAGCACCTTCCCCTCCACAACTTCCTTTTAGGTAGTTGTATAGGTCTCTTTTAGCTAGTTGCATAAGGGCTCCCCTCAGCCTCCTCTTCTCCAGGCTAAACAGCCCCAGCTCTCTCAACTGTTCCTCATAAGGCCTGTTCTCCAGCCCCTTCACCAGCTTTGTTGCTCTTCTCTGGACTTGCTCCAGAGCCTCAACATCCTTCCTCTGGGGAGGGGCCCAGATTCAAGGAGTAGTCTCACCAGTGCCGAGTACAGGAGAACAGTGCCAAGCATCTCCCTGGACCTGCTGGTCACGCATTTCTGATCCAAGCCAAGATGCCATTGGCCTTCTTGGCCACCTGGGCACACTGCTGCCTCATGTTCTCTCGGCTGTCCACCAACAAACACCCCCAGGTCCTTCTCCTCCAGGCAGCTTTCCAGTCAGACTTCCCCTAGTCTGTAGCTCTGCACACGGTTGTTGAGCCTCAAGTGCAGGACCCGGCATTTGGACTTGTCGAACGTCATGCACATTGGTCTCAGCGCAGCAGTCCAGCTGGTTCAGATCCCTCTGCACAGCCTCCCTACCCTCCAGCAGATTCACGCTTCCACCCAGCTTAGTTTCATCCACAAACTTGCTTAGGGTGCACTCAATGCCTTTATCCAGGACACTGATAAAGACATTGACGTGTCCTGTATCCTGCCATCCCGCATTGGAGCGATCCACACACACTTTCAGTACAAGGTAGTGGTGAGGAAGAGGACTGTACAGCCTACAGCTTTCCAGATATCTCACTTCTGTGGCTCCATCATCTGCACTTCCTCACACCTCACGGACACTCACCATCCTGGCCTGTCAGTGTCCCATCTGCCAGCTGCCCAGTGCCCTGAGAATGGAGGAAGGCCCCAATCTTGGCCGACCAGGCTGCCTTGTGCAGAACTTTAGCTTTCTTTGTTGGTGGTTTACCCTAAAAAAGAAGCAACATCAGGAACATGAGTGGCACAGAAGAGAAGAGGAAGCCAGACCCTTCAACTGGCCAGCAGCGCACACATCGCTTCTTTGAGGTGATTTTCAGATTTCAGCATTTTCACTAACGCTCACAGGAATTAGAAGAAACAGCAGGAAACAGCAGGTAAAATAAATCTGTATCCTTCCCCAGCTTTTCAGAAGCACCGTCTTTCAGCTGGTATGCTTTCTCTGCGGCCTTCAGGCAGCAAGAACAAGCCACTGGTAGTGGCAGCCTGAACTTTTAACTAGAGAGAAACCACCCACCCCTGTGTGCAGGCACATCCTGTTCCATCTCCAGGGAAGAAGGAAGGGTTTTAACTCACCTGCAGTCTAGCAAGGATGCTGGCCTTCTTGGAGTTTGAGGAGTAACTTCTGGAGCAGGAGACGCTGCAGAAACGTTTGGTCTTGGAGAAGAAAGCCTCCCTGGTGCCCACAATCCCACACATCTCGCACACAGCTGAGAGAAGGAAGACACGACACCATGAGGACAGAGCAGAGCCCAGGTAACCCTCATTAGAAATAGCAGCTTCTCTTTTTGGCCCAGAAAATGTAACCTTAATCCAGTGCTGCTCCCAAAACATACTCAAGGTGCAGTCAAACGCTCTTCAGCTTCCCTCAGCCCCTGTTCTCATCATGCTTTAGGGAGAACTGGCAGGCAGAGCAATACCTGGTTCGGAGCCATTGTCCTCTGAGAGCCGGCCTGTGGATGGCTGGTGCATGGGGGAGGCTGCAAGCTCTCCAGCTTCTCGGTCTGCCACCTCGTCATCACTAGACTCCTCCAGACAGGAGCTGCTGTCACTGCCCATGCTGCTGTTGTAGCCCCGAAAGCTGTCATAACCTCCAAAGAGGTCCAAGTCATCATCTTCCTCTTCGTCATCGCCTTCCTCCTCTCCCCGCTCCAAAGATGAATTTTTGCGACAGAAGGTAGACACCGTCTGAAAAAAGAGCCAGTCTGCTTTAAAATTAATGTTTTTACACAACACCCCACAATAAACCCGCACTGTCGGGGTGTCTTTTGGACCAGGGAGAAGCCTCAAGGTGAGCAATAAGTCCATGTAACAACTCCAGAGGCAGAAGTTGGGATCCCTAGCAGAGGAGCTATTATCCCTGCAACAGGTCCCTTTACAGAGAGCAAATAAACAGCCAGAGAGCTGCAGCTATGCCAAAAAAATTTTGAGGAATACAGAAAGGATACAGGGAACTGCACTGGCACGCTAACAAAGACAGAGGAGGCTGGGTCCTTCCAGGCACTGTCCCTCCCAACATAGTTGAACAGCACAGCAGTACAGACACTGTCAACATAAAGTCACCCCAAGCTTCCAGTACAAAGCTGCACACTCTGGCCACCACAGCTCACAAGACCAGTACAGCCTGGATGTCAGCAGGACAAGTTTAACTTCAGAGACAGGTGATATTCTTTGGAAACTCCATAGTCTGACCTCGTTTCAGAGGATGCATCACTAGAACAACATTTGTTAAGAGCCTCTCCCTACAGCCAGATATCTCTACATCTAAACATATTCGCAAGTATTTTGTGCTACTGTGTCCAGCCAGAGACAAGTCCCACTCTGTTACAGCAAGAAAGAAGAGAGGCACCAGTTAAGGAAAGAGCACAGAAGTCCAGTGACTGACTCAGAATAGGACAATCTTGAATTGGGCTCCAAATAAGCACAAAAGAAGCTGGAAAAAGGTGTTAGCGACCTTTAAATGAAGGAGCAGCAAGAAGCCAGCATCAGCACAGGGAGAGATGGAACAGCAAGTTAGACTGGAACAGCCACACGAGGCATCAAGATTCAATTCTTCATCCAAGCAGGCAACAACAAAATATTAGTGGCAAGTCCATCACCATCCAGTGCTAAATTCCCTCCAGTCCCCTGCTCCTGGGTATTATTATAGACACACAAAGATGATCAAAACTCATTCACTGCTGTCTCCTCATATTCTTCCTGGCTTTCACACACATCAGGCCCAAGCTACCTAGGTTGCTCCCTGAAGACAGTTGCTCTCCTGCAGATCTACACCCTTGGGCAGCATTTCTGATGTCTGAAGCGCCTGAAAGCCTAAAAAAACCCACTCACATTCATGTCTTTACTGTCCCTGTCCAGGGGTGCTCCTTCCTTCGTCTCACAAGAAGTGAACAAAGAATTATAGAATAGTTTGGAACCTTAGAGATGACCAAGTTCCAACCCCCTGCCACAGGCAGGGACACCTCCCAACAGACCAGGCTGCTCAAAGCCCCATCCAGCCTAGCCTTGAACACTTCCAGGGATGGGGCAGCCACAGCTTCCCTGGGCAACCTGTGCCAGTGCCTCACTACCCTCATAGTGAAGAATTTCTTCCTAATGTCTAACCTAAATCTCCCCCACTTCCAATTTAAAGTCATTCCCCCTTGTCCTATCACTCCACATCCTTCACAGCATTCCTGTTGCCCCTTCAGGTACTGGAAGTCCACTATAAGGTCTCCCTGGAGCCTTCTCTTCTCCAGGCTGAACAACATCTTTGGATTGTATGATGTCCACCAAACGTGAATGAGACCCGTAGAAACGCTATGAGTGCCCTGGGCTGGCACGCGAGGACCACAACACCCACAGCCCCTTCACAGTGGTGAGGGGGACACCGGGGCTCATCAGGGGGACCATCCATTCTGCATGGCTCAGAGCCAGCATAACCAGCACCACCAGCAGCAGCACCAAACCCACCAGCAGCACCAATACCACCAGCAGCAGCAGCACTGCCAACACCAGCAGCACCAGGCACAACAACCCTATGCAGAACTACAGACTGGGAGAAGCCTGGCTGGAAAGCTGCCAGGAGGAGAGGGACCTGGGGGTGTTGGTCGACAGCCGACTGAACACGAGCCAGCAGTGTGCCCAGATGGCCAAGAAGGCCAATGGCATCCTGGCTTGTGTCAGAAACGGTGTGACCAGCAGGTCCAGGGAGGTGATTCTCCCTCTGTACTCAGCACTGGTGAGGCCGCTCCTTGAATATTGTGTCCAGTTCTGGGCCCCTCACCACAAGAAGGATGTTGAGGCTCTGGAGCGAGTCCAGAGAAGAGCGACGAGGCTGGTGAAGGGGCTGGAGAACAGAACCTATGAGGAGCGGCTGAGAGAACTGGGGTTGTTTATCCTGGAGAAGAGGAGGCTGAGAGGAGACCTCATTACTCTCTACAACTACCTGAAAGGAGGTTGTGGAGAGGAGGGAGCTGGCCTCTTCTCTCATGTCATAGGGGACAGGACAAGAGGGAATGGCCTCAAGCTCTGCCAGGGAAGATTTACGCTAGAGATTAGGAGGAGGTTTTTCACGGAAAGGGTCATTGGGCATTGGAATAGGCTGCCCAGGAAGAAGGTTGATTCACCTTCCCTGGAGGTGTTTAAGGCACGGGTGGATGAGGTATTGAGGGACTTGGTTTAGTGTTTGATAGGAATGGTTGGACTAGAAGATCCGATGGGCCCCTTCCAACCTGGTTGTTCTGTTCTGTTCTACCAGCAGCAGCACCGCCAAGCACAGGACGGCCGGGGGAAGACAGCCCAGCACTCCCTGTCCCCTCCCAGCCATACCTAAGGCAGCCGTGGCCCCGCCCCCTCCCTCGAGCCCCCGCCCCCTCCCTGGGCCTCGCGCGGCCCGGGCCCCGCCCCCTCCGTCCCACCGGGCCCCAGGCGGCCCAGCCCGGCGCCCTACGACGCTCCGCAGGATCTTAGCGGCTGCAAGGAGCACCCGGCCTCCCCCTGCCGCGGTTCGGGCCCCGGAGGAGCCGCTCACCTCCCCCCGCTCCTGCTCCATCGCTCCCAGGACGCCGCTAGACCGCCTCGCGCGCGCGCGGGGAGCACGTCCGTTTCGCGACCCCCCCCCCCCAGCCCAGCGGCGCCGCTGATTGGCTCCCCGGCTCCAGCTTTAGCCAATCAGCGGGGAGCTTGTTCCCGCCGCGGGGCACGGCGGGAGTTGTAGTTCTGTGCGGGGAAGGGGCGGCCATGGCGCCACGCAACCGTCCCCGGGAGCCCATGGGCCGGCGGAATTCCCTCGCGGTTCCCAGGGCTGGCAGGCGCGTCCCAGCCGAGCGCTTAGCGCTCCCTAACGTTCTGCGATAACTCTCTCAGGCTTGGGAGGGCAACCTTAGAATCACGGAATGGTTTGGGTTGGAAGGGACCTTAAACACCATCCAGTTCCAACCCCTCTGCCACAGGCAGGGACACCTCCAAACAGACGAGGCTGCCCAAGGCCCCATCCAACCTGGCCTTGAACACCTCCAGGGATGGGGCAGCCACAGCTTCCCGGGGAAACCTGGGCCAGTGACTCGCCATCCTCATTGTGATAAAATTCCTTATATGTCTAGTCTAAATCTGCCCCTCTCCAGTTTATACCCATTGTCCCTAGTCCTATCGCTACAAGCCTTAGTGAAATATCCCTCCCCAGCTTTCCTGTAGCCCCTTCAGGTACTGAAAGGCTGCTTGTGTGGTCTCCTCAGAGCCTTCTCCAGGCTGAGCAACCCCAACTCTCTGAGCCTGTCCTTGTATGGAAGGTGCTTCAGCCCTTGGATCACCTTTGTAGCCCTCCTCTGGACCTGTTCTAACAGTTCCATATCCTTCTTATGTTGAGGATTCCAGAACTGGACACAATACTCCAGATGAGGTCTCAAAAGACAGGAGCTGAAGGGCAGAATCCCCTCCCTTGACCTGCTGGCCGTGCTTCTGATGCAGCCCAGGACATGGTTGGCCTTCTGGGCTGTGAGCACACATTGCAGGCTCATGTTGAACTTTTTATCAATCACCACCCCCAAATCCTTCTCCATTTGAACACATCATCCCCTAGCCTGTACTGGAGTTGGCAAAGAGCTTTCTTCTTGTAATGCCACTGTCACTGCTTTCCAATTCCTGCTACTGCCCTGGGATCTGCAGAGGCAAGGGGAGGAGCAAAACGCCCACTCGCATCGCTTTGTGCTTCCAAGATGTGCCACAGCCTGCCACCATCCAGCTCTCCTGGGGAAAACTACACTCTGAGACGTGCCAGCTTCACCAGGGCTTCAAGGATGGCCATGGGAGTTGGTGTCAACAGTAATTCCTCCACCCTCCCTAAATCCACCACACTCCCCTACAACAGGAAGCACAGATTGGAGCTGTGTCTGATTGCCCATTGACCTATTGCACCGGTTACGGAACAGGTTTCCCTTTCAAACATCCACCGTGCCCAGGATGCCTGCTGGGTTGTTACAACACGACCCTGTTCTAAGGAGCGCAGCTCAGGCAAGTCAAACATAGAGTCACCAGGTTGGAAAAGGTATTGATGATGCTAGAACATGAAAAAACAAACATTCCATAAACAGCAAATTCGTACTTGTTGTGGAACAATGAGCTGGGGAAGAGCAAGGTGAAGAGTTAGCGAACAGATGGTGCCAAGACTGAGGGAAAAACCATGAACAGACAAACTCGATGTAAGTCCTGCCCACCTGCAGCTTCAGTCACTGTCCCTTGGACTCTAAGGGGCATTGGAAGGTGCAGACATTAAAAAGTTTACATCACTGGACTGTGTGTTATTTGGCTACAGCATTGTTGTAACTGGACAATAAACCTTTGGGTTGCTAAAGCTTCAGGTATAAGGTCTTTTAGTCGGTCCAAGAGTCTAACAAACAGGTGGGAAGTGAAGCAAACTTGGACACAACTGCTGGAAAGAACACACGGCAGTGATAGAGATGACATCCTGGTTTTGTTGCCAACCTGAAGTCTTAACAACTTCAGTTGTAGTGTTTTCCCAGCTGGTGGCTTCTGGTTCTCTGGTAAAATCAGAGAAAGCAGGGACTGAGGGATACAGGGGCAAAACTCCGTGTAAATTCAAGACCATTGATCATCCATGCCAACTCAACAAACCACCTGAACTTGATTAGGGACAGCATCTATTAAGGAGGGACACAGCAGCTGTACTGTCACATAAAATCCCTTGTGGCATCTTTTAAGCAAGTTGCTACGTTGGTGCTCAGTCAGAAGCTCTGTAGCTCTCTGTATCAGGTGCTCTGGCAAGGTCTTGGGGCTTCCCCACCCCAGTGTGGGTTAAGAGGCTCCCAAGCAGGCTACCATGAATTCAAAACACATTTTCTGTGCTAACCTAGAGGCACCAATAAAAGCTACTTCCTAACCTGGGCTGCCCAGAAAGGACACAAGTCCAAAGGTTGGGCACACTTCACTAATCTGTATGCGGTTAGAAGGAATTTTATGTATACATCATCCCAAGAAGCTTCCCCAAGGCTGAAAGCAAAACTAGGCTTTGCTTGGGTGGGGGTAACAAAGTGCTTGCCATGACTGGCAAGGAGAACACAAATCTGAACCAGCCCAGGCCACTGCCCTGACATTCAACATGCGCTTGCTTTCTGCTCTCCTTCAGAGCAGGTCAAGAGCAGACCAGGGTTACCCAAGGGAGAACACCAAAGCACAGGGCTGCTTGCCTCAAACCTCCAGGAACTTTCCCCCCTCTTGCCCACAGCTCACTACCAAAACTTAATGCTCGAGATTCATTGTCCTACCTGTGCTCAGCCAAAGCAACGAGTATTTTACTCCTGCTTTTCAACAGCCTCAGAAATCCCTTTACGTTGCAATACACCATTGCTTTTGTTTTACGCTTGGCTGAGGCTCCCATCCATCCAGGTTTCCCCTTCCATCATCTTGCACCAACAGTCTCCTGAGGGCAGGCTGCTCCCATTGTTCTGTCTAGGATTTGAGGATATGCCGATGCTCACAACGCACCTGGGGTTGTGCAGATGTGGTGCTCCAGTCACATCAGCTCTTCCAGGTGCCCTGCTAGGAGTTATTCCCTCTGTATACACATGCATGAAATGAGGCTGTATTTTGGGAAGCCCTCAGTGGATCAGACACATCTGTGGTGCCCAGACAGTGCAGAACACACAAGATGTTCTTACATGATCAGATTATACGATTTCCTCCCAAGTGACATGCAATAGGATGAGAAGAAATGGCCTCAAGTTGTACTATGGGAGGTTCAGAGTAGACATCCGGAACACATTCCTCACCAGTAGGTTTTTCAGGCGCTGCCTGCCCAGGGAGGTGGTTGAGTCCCCATCCCTGCAGGTATTTAAAAGACCCGTAGATGAAATGCTCAGGGATATGGTTGAGATGTGGACACATACCGTTTGGTCTCTATGATCTCAAAAGTCTTTTCCAACCAAACAATGACACGATTAACTCCATGTGCATGCAGCTACAGGCGGCACCAAGCTGGGTTTCCTATACCCACTCCACAGCTGAAGTATTTCTGCTCAGGAAACCCCCCAAAATATACACAATACACAGTAACTGGCCACATCTCCTCCCTCTGGCAGATCCCCAGAGCCACCACAGGGCAACAGGGTACCCAAGCACCACCTCAGCGCAGTGTCTATAGGGCACCTGCACCAGCTTACCTCATGCTCCCAGGTGGGTGCCAAAAGGTGTACGATATATCCCAAGTGAAACAGGAGCTTTTGTTATCCCATATCCAAACAAGAGTTCTCCTTGCCGAATGCAAAATAGGTCCTTGGAAGATCAGCTGTTCCCTGGTTGCATGAGCAGGATCTGGGGTACAGCCGACCGGGGCAACTGCTGAGGTCAGACCTCTTTTCTTTGGCAAGACTCGTGCCGGGAACAAACACAAATGCAGAGTTGAACCAACAGTGTCCATTTAGAAGACTTACATTATTATTACTCCGCGCATCCCTTATTGGATTTTTGCATTTTAAAACATTCATATATGTTAAATAGCTCTCCGATGTCTAAAGAGCGAACACTTGAGTCGCGGAGCACACATGCTGCGACCCCCACCATCTCAAGAACAAGCAACAGATGTGGGAGAGAAGGGAAACATTAAAAACAGGCCGTCTGTCTCACACAGTTTATTTAACAATAGGTAATAAGAAATCAATTTTTAACAGTCTATACAATGATCCAAAGTTCGTATTTATAAGTAATCAACTTTTAATTGCATGATTTACAACATTTGAGGGTTTTTTTGCTTTCTATGTTCAAGTTTTACAGAAAGTGGAAGAGGGCGAGGAAAGGGGTGCGGGAGAGAGAGAAAGCAAGCATAAAGAAGAAACCCCAGGGACTTCTTTTCTCAGGTTAAAATAATCCCATTGGGAATTGTTTCTTACCCTCTTTTTTATTTATTTTTTTTCCTTTGTTAGATGTAAAAATAACGAAAAAAATTCTTTCAAGAAAACAAAAACCACAATATATATACTACATCCATTTGGCAGCTGCCCCTGTGTATTTGCAAAAAATGTTGTCTTCTCTCTACATGTACAAATTATTTTAATACTTGAAGTTTATTTTTTTTAAGCTCAGACTCTTGTATAGAAAAATTCTTGGAGGACAAAAGTAGACTTCGGGAGGGGACCGAGTTATTTAATATTTTTACATTTTTTCAAAGAATCAACATATTTCCAACCAAAGGAGGAAAAGATCGGTATTTATTTTTATATATATATATTTATATACGTAAGGTATTTTTTTAAAGCAACATTAACCCCTTTTGTCCTCCGTTTTCAGGAAAAGGTTCTCCTGTGATGGTTTGGTTTTGTTTTCTGTCGTGGTTTTCTTTTTTTTGCAGTGACATGAAGAAAAACCAGAATAGGGAAAATGTTTACCATCTGCCTCAGTAAATAATAACTATCAATATTACATATTTTCATTAATTTAAAAAAAAAAAAATAAAACCTATTGGAGGCATGAGCAGGGCAGCCTTTGGTGAACAGCCCAAAGACCGCCCTCTTCCCCCAACCTCCCCAACGCACACGAGGAGAAAAAAAACAAAACCCAAGAAAAAAGACTGGTTGTGATTCCAGCCATAACAAAAATATATTCTTTGTACTCTACTGTCCCTCAGGTTCATTGTTGGTTTGTTTTTTTAAAACCACAAGTTACTGCTGTAGAGTTCAGATGTGTTCCAGGGAAAAAATGTCGTTTTAGCTAAGAAAGATTCAAAAAAATTTGTCTTCAGTACAAAAAGTCTTGAGAAAATAAGTTTTTTCTTTTTTTTTAACTTTTTTTTTCTGCTCCCAAAATGCTACAATGTGTCTAGTGTATGTCTAGTGTACTCTGTGAAAGGTTTGAATTCAAGTCTGAGTTCTCGGAGCTGAGCCCCAGTTCCGTGGCGCTTGTACCATGGAGGCCTGCCATGCCGGGATTGCTAGCAAGTTGGGAAAGCATTGCACTCTGGTCCGGGCTGGCAAAGTGCCCTTGATCCATGGGGTTAGCCTGGGCCGCTACCAGTCCTGGATGCGGGGAGCTGGTCTGCGGGGAGACGTGGTGCGGAGAAGGCTGAGGTTGCATCCGAGGGGACGGGCTGGAATGGGGGGGCTGGGACTGGGGCCGCGGTGAGGGTACAGGCTGCGGAGAACGCACTTGATTGGTGAGCGATGAAGGGAGCTGCTGGCCCTGTAGGTGCGGGGACTGGGCCTGATTGGGTAGCATGTGCTGTTGGGGGCTCATCGGATTGGGCTGAGCCGGGGACCCCATCTGCTGCTGAAGCAGCCTCTGCTGGAAAGCCTGCTGCAAACTGGCTCCTGTCTCTGCACTCATCGCCTGCGGAAGCTGGCTTATTTGTCCCATGTTTCCTTGCTGCATCTGCTGCATGTGATGCTGCATTCGCTGCTGCTGCTGTTGCTGCTGCTGTTGGGGATACCCGACGCCCTGGGGCTGCTGAAACTGGTTGTGGTTGGCCATCCCCGGCCCAAGCGCTGGTCCCGCTCCCTGCTGCTGCTGTTGCTGCTGGTGGCGCTGCTGCTCAATCATCTGGTGCCGCCTCATCAGGAGGTCTCGGAACTGGGGAGCCATTCCCGAGTGATTCATATTCATCTGCTGAGCCTGAGGATTCATCCCAGCCATGGCCTGCTGCGGCTGCTGCTGCGGCTGCTGCTGGGGCATGCTGGGCCTCTGCACTCCCGCTTGCATGGGGTTCATGTTCTGCATGGCTGCGTTGGGGTGCACCCCTCCCTGTTGCCCCTGCATGGGCTGCTGCGGCTGGAGCCCCGGTTGAGCCTGCGGGATGCCAGGCTGACCCGTCATCCCCTGAGGGTTCTGGGACCCCACGTATTTGGCAGCTCGCTGCTTGATGAAAGCAGCCAGCAGCTGAGGATTGGAGTGAAGGATGTTAAGCACCTGCTGCTGCTGCATGGGTGAGCTGGGAGACCTGAGAGTCCGTAGTAGGTTTTGTAAGGCCGCCTGGGGCAGAGGTGGTTGCTTGGGCTGAGCGGCGCCAGGTACCTGACCCATCCCTGGTTGAGGTGCCATATTCATCGGCTGACCCGGCTGGGCTACTGACATCATGGATGGCCTCTGCATCCCAGGCTGCAGCTGAGCTTGGGGTAAGCCCCCCTGCACCCACGGCGGCTGCTGCTGCATTCCCGTCGGCCCCATTCCTTGATCTATATGGCCGCCAGGACCTCTGCCTATCTGCGGAGGGTTCATTCCCATAGGTGCCATCTGGGGCATCTGGTGCTGAATCGGCCTTTGGAAGATCTGAACCTGCGCCATCTGACGCTGGGTCTCCGCAGCCCTCTGAATCTGCATGGCCATTTCCACCGCTGCCGGAGGAGGACCCTGAACCGGTGGCTGAGGTGGCTGGGGAGGAGTTGGAGGGGTCACCTGGCCACCTGCCTTGCCCTGGGACACAGCGCTGGGAGGTTGAGTTCTTGACATGGAGTAGGGCGGCATGCTGTTGGGAGGCGCAGGCGGAGGCTGAGAGGCAGGCTGGGGCGGAGGCTGCGGTTGTGGGGTTTGCGGTGTTGGGGGCTGCTGGCCTGTCGGAGTTGTCGGGGTGGCTGGCGTTGGTGAGGGTAACCCTTGCTGCTGGCCTACCACACCGGTCCGCTGCATACTTGCCATCCTCCTTCGGAGCATCTGTGCCTGTTGCAGACGATGCTGAAGCTGTTGTTGACGGAGCTTGTGTTTAATGTTGAGGCAGAAGGGCACGGGGCACTTGTTCTCCTGGCAGTGCTTTGCATGGTAGCAGCAAAGAGCAATGAGTTGCTTGCAGATGGGGCACCCACCGTTGGTTTTGCGTTTGCAGCCTTTGGTGTGTTGGACAACCCGTTTCATCTTCTGACAGGACGGCAGTGAGCAGTTGGCATTACGGCACTGGCAGGCATGGACCAGAGACTGGATGCAGCGCTGAATGCTCAGGCGGCGGGAATCACCGGGGCTCTGGGTGGTTGCGGTCTGCTGGTTGTTGCTCTCGTCATCTAGACCAAGGCCTAATTTTTCCATCTTGTGGTCGTGGTTTTTAGTGTTATAGCAGGTGATGCACAGGTCATAATCCTGGAAAAACAATGACAGAAAAGCTATCAGTGTTACTGAAATTCCATATAATAAATAAACAATGACACACCATCTCAACAAATTACTCCCAGCTTGCTCCAGGCAAACTGTTGCTGTAGGGGAAAAAAAAAAAAAAGATAAAAATCATAATCTTTCATGCCATGTTGAGATACTGGAGAAGGAATAAATCCAAATTATAGGCAGGGAAAGTGAGGGGGGTATAAGGGTGCCTGAAATCTACACAAACATATGTAGCTTATAAAACACATTTGCTCTGAGCTAGTAAGTCACACGTTATTCATCTGGGCCAGGAAAAAACCCTTTCTTTCCTGAAAGGAGAAGAAAGCAAGGAACAAATAGCTACCTGTCTTCTGATGGTGCTGGAAAAGAAGAGGTAGGAGAGGTACTAATTTTTTTCAAAGAAGAAAGGAGAATGAAAGTTGCATTTTCAGGTGAGTTAAACAGCAGAGTGTGCTGACAGAATAACATTTACATTCTGCAGTAGCAACAGTATACGAGTTTAAGCTCAGTAACTGATCTTTCAGGAAAAGATCCAAGACCTCAGGATTTATTTATCCATGTGAAATTTAGAATTATTTTCTAGTATAAATGAGGAAACAGGAATGTCAAATTTTAATCAGAGCTTTTCAGAAATGAACTTGAGACAATCATTCACTTCCAGCAGACATAAAACTAAGTTATAAGCCAGATTCAAGGTCACTCCAGGCTCTGGAGGGCACAGCATTGACCGAGACCCACTGGATTTGATCTTCAAATGCACTGGTATTGCAAGCACTTCTGAAGGCAAAAAAAATGCTGTTTGCATCCTTCTAGAGAGACACAACAGGGTAGCAGAGTGTCACCCAAGTACAGGAATCTGACTTCCAGTATAGTAAAACCAATGGAAAGCCCTACTTACAGAAATACTGCAGCACAAGACTTCTGACTCTGGAAGAAGGATGGACGCATTGCTCTTCAGAAAAAAAAAAATCAACTCAGCTGATCCTACCATTACAGCTCAAGAAATCGCAATTGCTTAAGGAGCAGCGTCTTAAATCAACTACAGGAAATATAATTCCTTTTCAGTTCTCCACAGCTTGAACGTGGAAGACTGAAATCACACCACCAAGTAGCGGACTAATAGGAATGCTTTGTTACAGAAAACATTTCCTCTCCTTTCTTCCTAAGCTGCCAGAGGATGAGCAGATCTTTTCCCATCAATTAATACTGAGAAATTAGTTTGGGAAAAGAGTACTGTGGGCACACACACGGACATGAGTTGGGAAAACTTCTCCAAGCGTACCTCACAAACAGTGCAGTGCCATCTGGTCTCCACATGATGCTTGCACTCGTTGCAGGTGTAAACAAAGCGGTCTTGGCTCTGGGTATGCAGTTCCACCAGCATGCACATGGTTGACCACTGAGCCCTTCGTAGTGAGGAGAACTCCAGGTGCTTGTCTCTAGCAAGGGTTAGGAAAGCATCGCGCCCATCCATCAGGTCACACGGAATGAGTGGGTCAGGCTCAACGATGGGGGGTAAGGAGTTGGCTGCAGGGCCAGCAATGAGACGGATGACAAAGAAGACCTGAAAACAAAGACAACTTAATATGCCAGCACTTACCAAGATGTTTTGGTCACTACACTTCATTAAGCAGACTGAGCAATTCCAGGACCAACTAACACTGGAATGATGTGCCGCCAGGGTGGTGTGCTTGTAACGACTGGGAAATTTCAAACCTCTGTGTGCTCTGCAGGTCTACCCTCTTCAGAAGCATGAGGTAAAGGAGCATTGCACTTAACATTAACAGTAAAACTGTTGTGACAATCTAGACTGTTAGGAAGTTCTGTATGAGTACAGTTTTATTCGTCCCCACTGCCCTCACAGCAAAGAAAAACCAGGCTTGCTGGTACTTGTCTGGTGTGCCACTCAATGCTCCAGCCAAACCTCTTTAAATTACAGGGCAGGAGTCCGAAGTATCAAAGCTTCGCATACCCCTCTACTTAAGTAGAATGCATATTTCTCATTCTACCAACTCTTACCTCCTTGTGCTTCTCCATAGTGGCATAGAGTTTCTGGGAGAGATCATTGGACACATTGGGCATGCCAGGTTTCTTTTTATTGCCACGACTCAAGCTGCTCTTGTTCTTACTTGTCTTCTTATTGTTCTTCTTCTTGGCATTTTTGCTGTCTCCCTTGCTCACCTATTAATTTAAAAGGCATTTTATGTCAAGTATCTAAGTCACAGCACACCAGAATTTTATTACTTTCACATTTTCAATAACCGCAGGACAAAACACACTTCACAATAATTTACTCCAAAGAGACTTACCAGGGTCTCCTGAAATATTAAATTAATTCCATTATAATTCTTCCAGAAGATACTGAGATCAGCAATATATAGTTCTAAAAATACTAAAATCATAAATGCTCAGAAGGTACAAAGGAAATGTTATTTACTGAAACCTGTTTTTCTGTGATAGCTGAACACTGAAGTACCTCTTGGATAATCACAATGGGGTTCAGTAGACGAATTCTCAATACACTTCAGAACTAAAACTTGAAAATTATGACTGGTATTGCACTAACCAGAGGTAAGAAAGACGTAATCTACCTAGAGAGCTGTAACAAACTAAATCTAACAGATTTATTTTTAATAGACTGCATTACAATAATTTTGATATGCAGCTGTCCTCCTGAGCCCAAGAGGCATTAGAAGTGCAATTTCTAGTATGCACCTTCCTCCTGTCACATCCTGCAACAGTTAAGCAAAACAAGGCAGCTTAGTTTATTCCTCTCAGTGCTTCTCAAATGGCCCCTCAAAACACTACAGCATATGATGACCAAGGATCAAAGCAATTCTCATCCAAATAAGCATTTTTTCTAAGCTTATAACAACTTTGTCACAATGGAAATTTCCAGTGAACATGAATGACTATCACATCATTTGAGAGAACAGTTTAATGCTGCCTCATTTTTAAGGCCAACCACAGTGTCCCTAAGTAGTTGAAATTATTTTAAATCACAGAATAGTTTCGGTTGAAAGGGACCTTTAAGATCATCCAGTTCCAACCTCTCTGCCATAGGCAGGAACACCTCTCACCACACCAGGATGATCAAGGTCCCATCCAACCTGGCCTTGGAACACCTCCAGGGATGGGGCAGCCACAGCTTCCCTGGGAAGTGCCCCACCACACTCAGCATAAAGAATTGCTTTGTAATGTCTAATTTAAATCTTCCCCCTTCCAAATTTAAAGACATTCCCCCTTGTCCTAGCACTCCATGCCCTTGTACAATGTCCCTCCCCAGCTTTCTTGTAGCCCCTTCGGGTACTGGAAGGTTGCTATAAGGTCTCCTCAGAGCCTTCTCTTCTCCAGGTCAAACATCAACTGTCTCAAGCCTGTCCTCATAGTTAAGGTGCTCCAGCCCTCTGATCATCTTTGTGGCCTTCTCTGGACCCATTCCAACAGTTCCATATCTTTCTTGCGTTGGGGATTCCACAACTGGACACAGTACTCCAAGTAGGGGTCTTGCAAGAGAGGTTTAATAGTAATGCACTGCAAGGTTACCCCTCTGAAGGGTTTTTGGGCCAAACTGCTGTGACAGATCAACTAAGTGCTGACTAGCATCACTACAGAGCTAGGTCAGATTCCTCATGACTGGTTTCTGCTGTATTAAAGGGATAGGAACTTGCAGCTATGCCAAGCGAAAACCAAACCTTTAAATAATCCCTCCCTAAGATGTTAGTTAATACAAATTTGATATCAAGCTGCCTAATTCCTGGGTTACTCTTTCATTTACTTTATTCAGAGTCCTTGAAAGAAGATATTGCAAACAACAACACAGGAGTACCACAAATTCTAGGTGTAATTTTAAACCTTATTTGTTTGATCCAAAGGTCCTTTAGGAAGACAATTAATTTTAAATCCCCCCCCAACCCTAATATTTAATAAGGTGACAAAGCAGCAGCGTTCAAACAGAGTAAACAACTAAGCTTTGCTTACACAGGTAAACTTTATCCTAGATTCACCTCCTCTTTCATAGAAGCTCAGAACACTCAAGGATGGGCAGATGTATAAATTCTGTATCTGAGAATTTTCAAATTTACTGTTGAATCATGAGGCCTACTTTCTTTTGTTCTTTGTGGAACATGGAAGGACAGCTGTTCTCCAAAATAATTGCACAAAATAACAGCAAGAAATTTCTCTGTTCTAGTTTAGTCCAGCAGTACTTTGTGCTTCAGATCCTCAATGCCTTAAAACTTTCTACTGAACAATCTATAATGAGCAAACTACTAAATCACAGCACCCTGTTAATTTCTCAGAATGCTCTGCTAATATTGGTATTACATCTGAGTTAAAAAGAAGAGAGTTAGTCACTGTCCAAAAGCTAAAGCTTAAGGAAAAAGTCAGGCTGAGGTTGCAGCATGAACATTGATAATAACTAGATTTCAGCTGTTTCAATCTAATTGACTTTGGTAATTATGTTTATAGCCATAAGAAAAGCCACTGTTCCATGAATGTAGCTTAGTGGCATTTTAACAACACAAATTATACCATCAGAATTTATATTAGAGTGAAGCTAGAAACGTGAAAAATCCAGTTAACCAAAGTGCCTGCCCTCGATGCTCTATTTAATTACCCATAGGTAATCACAACTTTTACACTAGATCATAAAATAGTAGAAGCATTCTTACATCCGTGCTTTCATTGCTAGTGTTTTCTTCTCTCTTCCGCTCTTCTTCCTCTTGCTCTAGCTCTTTTATGCTCTCCTCTAGAACGTTAGGCCAGAAATCTCCTTCAAAGTAAGGTAGTTCTTTTGCACTTGTTAGACGATCTTCTGTTGCCTGCTTAAATATATCCTGCAAAACAGCAAACCAGGTGATTACCAGTGTTACAAGTCACATAAGTAAAGGCAACCCTTTCAAATACATGATAAAAAACAGCACCAGCAGATCAAAGGAAAGCTTAATATTTCAGTTCATTTAATAAAGGTGCATTCTAAGTGCAGATTTAAAACTGTATTGACAACTATTTGTCAAATATATTCCAAATAGTCCCACTCCGACAAAACAAAACTCATTACCGTGCACAAGGCTTCAATGTGCATACTTTCGAAATGGGACAATATAATCACTATATAGCTATATATGTCTCAATAATTCCAAAGATTTTGTACATTTCTAACTGTGTCAGGAGGCTAACCCTGTAATTTTATTTAACACATGAAGATTAAAGATTCCATACATATTCTTTGTATCCATAAAGCGAGATTTGCTCTTCTATACTATTTCTGAAGAATCTAGTTTGTTCTAACAATTTCAGAAGCTACAAGATTTGAAAAGGATGCATTTTAGTTCTATAAATTTTTACCACTCAATTCACTTAAAACTAATACACTCCAAGAAGAAAGCATAATGCAGAAGGCAAGGAAGAAATCAAGACAAGACTGGTCAAACAATCCACCATCTCCCAGTACAAACAGACTTTACAAACCTTGTAATCATGTACAATGCGCTCCGACACAGATTTGTCCAGCATCTTCTTGTACCACTCTTGCAGTCGTTTGGGTTTGGGTATCTTTTGGTCAGGAGGATGGCAATGGAAGATGTAGTCATCTCCTTCACTAGGCGGGCAGGCCCAGATATGTCCAGTAGTATACCTAGCATTATTAAACAGGAAAAATTCATATAGGCTCTGATGATCAGTACCAGAGCTTGCTCTCCTCTCTGCCACAAGATGGAGCCACCACAAAGTTGGCTGGTGTTAACAGATGGACAATAATTACAGCTCTCTATGATTTTAATTCTAGGGTTCATTCCAGCTTAATTCATGTGACAGCATTACCATTTTTCCCACTAATTTTTTTCAAATTCATGCTATATGCAGAGTAGATTGTGTACTGTGCACGTTTTCCAGTCTAGATTAAAACCAAAGCCTGATACAGATCTGCAATTGCCACCTCCCAATTAACAAAAACTAGGAATATGGAGACCAGGTATTTCAGACGTAAAAGCCAGAATTCTTTTCCCTTGAGACAGTGCAGTCATTTATGGTCTAGCAACATTTTAAACACAGGTTTAGTTAAACACACGAACCACTTTTCTATTGTACATCCTCTGTTTAACTTTGAGGATCAGCTTTAAAAGGTTTCACCATTATTTCTGGAAATAAACTGTCACTGCCCACCTATGCTACTGGATGTACAATCTAAGTACTATGAAGACAGATGACATGCAAACGGTAGCAGCTGCAGAGACTATAATACCACAAAGATCACTGCTTCACCCTCAGTTCTTCTCTATTAGTTTTTGAAAAGAGCTCCAGTAGAAGGAATAATTAGATCTCAACTTTGAGAAAGAACCACCCTTGTTGTATTGAGAAACGGCTCTGCAGAACCCTACCCAAACCCTGGGAACTGAAGTAGTTGCCATTTCTTCTGCCTGAGAAGGGAGAGACGGTACTGCGTGACCAATATTGTTTTCCCAAAATGAGAACCTGATGTCGCCCATTAGCACGGAAAACAACGTTAAGTAAAACTAAGCCTGAGGTCTATGAGGCAATTTGAGAGACAGAATTTAGAAAATGCAGAATAAAAAACCCAAAAAGAAGTCTAACGCCTGCCTTTGAAGGAGTAAAGTACACCTCAACGAGGGACTGAAGACATCATCACCCACCTCCAGGCTGACTTCCCTGATTTTTCTCATGCAACTACCCTAGACACAGTTTCTAATAACTTTGTCATGAATATCTTTCTGCCAAGCTACACCAGATACTTTTGACAATAGATTGATGTTTACTTCACTGCCTTTTCTACTTTGGTAATCACGGGCATTTTATTACCCCTTTCTCATTTCTTCAGTTGTTCTGTGTTCTTTTATATCAATCCCTAGAATACTCTCTTCCTTCTCTTCCAACTTTTCAGTTCTTCACAATTCCAACTACTTGTTCTATAACAGATTTCTCATTACCCTTAAACAGCTGTTACAGAGTTAATCACTACAGACAGAATACTTTTACTTTTCTCCTCAAATGTGGGTAACTATTTGCTTGCCAGCCCAAGGGAATGACCCGATTACAGCAGTTGCATTACACAGAGACAACACCATCAACAAGGTTGGCAAAATTTCATGATCCAGATAAAAAGGCTCACATTTTCTACTTAGCTTCATGGAAGTTCTACATACATTTGGAAACCCTAAATATCCGAATCATAAGCCTCTCCTGGAAAGCCTCCAACCCCTTTCTGTCTTTTCTCCTTCTGAACTAAGCGCAGTTGTTGCCAATTTATTCTATCAATGGTCAATGTTTAGGCACCATATTCCACACAATGGGACGTGGTAGTTTCATTTGCACTAAGAATTACCTAGCACAAATGGCGCATAGAAGAAAACATTAAGACTTACCCTAGTTTCTTAACATATTCTAGATATCCGATTAGTATTTCATGATAGACAGCTGTCCTCAAGCATTTAGGGCGGAAGAAATGAACGCTGTCAAGGTAAGATATATACACTCGTCTAAAAAGAAAAAAAAAAGTCAAACACAAAATTATAAGAAGCACAGATCTCAATGCAGTTGTACAAGTTCACTCACATTATTTCATACATTTGAAGTGTCCAATACAATAGCAGCCTTCAAAGCTTTTACCCTCATTTAATTTCTATAAACTCAACTTTTGATATCCTAGCCTCATCTCTCTAAAACTATCCAGTCCCTCCTATGAGAATACTGACAACTGATCCTTAAGGCAACACTGTCTGCCAGTGAGCATCCTTGGCAAGAAGGGACTCTGACATATTCCCTACAGAAGCTGCTTTGTTTCTAGAAACTAACAGCACAAAGTCTTCAAATACGCAACTGAAGCCCTATGCAGAACTTCAGAAGGTTCACACAACCGTGATAGTACCAAAATAAAGAAAATCTTCATGCAACTCCTCACCTTTGATTGGGTGGAGGACAGTCAGAGCCATACTCCTGCACATGCATCCCAAAGAAGCACAAGTCTACACCATCAATCTCCTCAAAGGCAAATAGTGCTTTTGTTCGATAAGGGAAAGACTCAGCCATTTCTCCACTGTCTACAAACCTGCGGGTTACAGGGGGTAAAGAGGAATACCAAATATATTCATGTATTAGAGAACACACATTGCTAGGTAAAAGCAACAATGATGAGGGCTATTGTCATTTAAGTGCAATTTTAAAGTTAAATGCTTACAGACTACTTAAAACACAAGGCATCCACTTTTTACTATGAAAAAACAACACTCATCACAACTAATGAAAAATGCTGCTTTAACATCTGTTTGTCAAGAATTGATCAGTGGTGAGGATTTTGAATACAGCAGTATTTTTGGGTTTTTTCCAAAACAGTAGCAAGTAAGTAAATTCAAATAGTTTCCACCTCCCCCCAAAGAAAGCAAAAAAAATTAAAAGAACATACCTTGCTTTCATTCCTGGTTTTACTTCAACAGTTTTGTCAGATGCATGTACCACCCTAACTGTAACCTCTCCTGCCTCAGGGTGATTCTGGCGTCTTAGAAACTCATTAACTCTATTCTCCAAGAAGGTACCAAGTCTAGTAGCCGGTAATCCTGCAGGAGAAAAACACAGCTCTAAATATACACAAAACTGAACTGTTCAAATGTGATTTGTCAATTCAGATGTTAAATGAAAAGTGACTCTTAATGCATGTGGTATGTTATCATGAATTAAAGCTTTATCTTTAAACACTAACAGTTCTAGACGTGGTGCGCTGCTTTTCACCTGCAGGCACGTTTATGGCTTATACATTATTTAAATGAAGAAAGAATCTCTATTTCAACCCAGTCTCTATCTGTCACCCAGTCTCTATCTGTCTTAAAAGTAAATCACATTTAAGGTTCCTCCTGAATCGAAACTATTAATTACTTAAACTGGATTACAAAACACTGCTTTCAGGCATAGCTTCCAGAGCAGATGTTGCATCTGGAGGTATATTTTGTGTACTAGCAAAGTTAATATCTCCAGTTACCGAAAGAGTATATTTCAGTGGTGGACAGAACAACTAAATACAACTGTATCTGCAAGTAACGCAGTTACAAGTTTCTCTAACAATCTTCATCCAAAGGAAGTACAAGCATAACAATAGATGACAAAAACTAAAGGTGGAAGGGAGTTTAAGACTTCTGGTGTAACAGGTCCTGTCTCATTGCTGTCCATTACTTCTAGCAGTTACCTATCTGCCAATCAGCCTGTCATCTTTCCAATTTGACACCTGTCGGTAAAGCAATGCTACACCACATTAAGTCTGCAATACATACAAGGTTGCTACAAACAAAAACTGATCAAAACTGCAAAAGAAACCTTGTATTCCTCCTGTATTCTTGGTGAATCTAGAGAGTTTAGATTTTGGAAATTTTGGTAGACTCAAATGTTGAAAGCCATTACCCAAATTTTGAGACAACATAGTCTGAGATTCTCCTTCCTCTTTTTCCAAAGGACCCTAAAAAGTAACTTCTTAACACTATAGTTAATACTTGATAGAACAGTGATGCTACTGGTTGGTTGAAGGGTTTACTACTTTTTTTTTTTTTGCAGAAATGTAGACACTCACTATCTGTTAGAAGTGCACCAACCTAAGAAGCTTCTGAAACACTTATTTTGTCTGCAGAACAGTTGGACAATGACTGCACGAATTTCCTCTTACACTGCCTTCAAATCAGCTGCCTTGATCAAGAGGAAAAAATCTGTAGAGAGTTTTGTCACCAGCTGATGCAAACTTAGTCTCTCTCCATCAAAGCTTAAAAGCAGGAGTCATCACAGTGACTTTAACATGCTATCACAAACTTAAGTAAACTGCAGTCAAACAGCAACAACTTCTCAACACTATTAATACACCAAATGAGACAAAAGGATATTTATCTTGCATTAGCAGGGCTCTAAAACTGTACATTAACCCTCTACAACAGACTACTAACCAACTAAAAAACCTGTAAATGCAAACACTCAGAACATCACAGAACTAATGCTCATAACAGGCCAAAAGTATCATAGAACAGTTTAGGTTGGAAGGGACCTTAAAGATCTTACAGTTCCATTGCCCCCTGCCACAGGCGGGGACTACTTTCCAGGCTGCTCAAAGTCCCATGAACACCTCCAGGGATGGGGTAGTCACAGTTTCCCTGGGCAATCTGTGCCAATGCCTCACCACTCATGCTGAGGAAGTTATCCTCCTTTTACTCAAAAAATTGAAACAAAACAAACGCAAAGCCACCTCTTCCCCACTCTTAAACTACTGAAGATTTGTTGGTGCAAGTGTCAGAATCTTACTTTTTGCAGAGAATTTGTTCTCTTTCCTGGTTCGTCCTGTTTTCTTTAGGCAGCCATCACAGACAAAGCTGAAATAAAAATAGGAAAAAGTGAAAAAACACCAAGTCAGACTGTAAAGTTCCTTAGCATCTCATCATTAGAAGCAAAATATTTCACTAGATTTTATCTGGTCTGGAAAATACTTTACATGCAATCTGAAATAAAAGACAGCACAAAGAACAATGCCAGCAGAAATAACCCAGGTGTTTCAGAGCTGCAGAGGAGAATCTAAGCTCTAAGGGGTACATCTGTCAGCCACCCACACTACCAACTACAAGTCCAGGAACCGGGGTCTCCACTGACAGGTCTAACATTGGTTTAAAGTATTCTTGGAACAAGTAGTGTCAAATTGCTGTCTCTGATGAAGGTGAGATACTGCAATACTGAAAGCAAAAGGTTTCTTTTTTGTCTAAACACTCAAGTAGACTGTAGCACAAAATGATGGGTAGATTCCTTCTCAGTTACAGGATGTTTGCCCTTTTCTGCAGCAATATGGATTGGACAACAGTACAGTAAAAGTCACAGCTTTCTCATCAAGAAAGGTAACACAAACTCTTACAGACCTTTACCTACGCATCATTTATCAGCTTTTTACAAAAAAAATTTAAAGCAAACAAAACCACAGTATTTTGATCAAGACCTATAGAGTATCTAAGGAAGACTAGATTGTTTTTCAGATAATTTCATCACAGAGGTCAAAAGTGAATTCACCTGTTAAATTCTTTACCAGTTAATTATTTAAGATAACATGGCAATATGATTTGTACAGAAAATAGACCAGTATGACATTTTTATCAGAACTAAGAAGAATTATCTTTTAATGTAAAAGGCTGGAACACAAGGCTGAAAAGCCCTCTTCCACACACAGAGGGGTGTTAGAAACATTTAAGCTTAGAAACAATACAGTAAGATGTGATGCTCAAATTTGATGTTACCCTATACGTTCTGTAAAACTTACAGACAGGAATGCAATTTCTTCCATTAGACACTCTTCAATATAAACAACATAAGGAGGTTTATACACAAACACTACTAAATCTATACTAAGTATAGATACTAAGTGTAGCATCTCTACTAAGAAAGAGAAACTCCTCACCCAGAAGGCCAGATTATCTCATTATGAAGAACACAGATCTGGTGCATTTTTCTTCCACATTCTATACATTCAACGAAGCTGTAGAAGGAAAAAAAGGGAAAAGGGAAGCAAGGTTAGTAGTATCATTACTCGTCTGTATATTCTGTAACATTTTCTTAGAAGAGCTCTAGCTCCTGAGCCTATTTAACAGAGAAAGCATGTCTATGCTGAGAATAGCCTCCAAAATTAATAAAGAATCTGTCAGCTTAAGTCAGGTGTACTATGCAGGAACACAGTACTATTACCACTTGCTTGTCTTACTGCCATCTATTCCATTTATTTTTTTTTTTCAAGTGAAACTCTTGTAAGGATAAAATCTGTAACTCTCTGTCGCTATGAGGAAGAGAGGAAAACAGATTCACAGGTCTCAACTGAAGAACCAGGCAAAATAGTTGGCTGTTAGTTGCCCCACTATGCTTGAAGCCCGGGGTACATTACAAATGTACTGCAGAAAGGTGGGAAGTAAGGAAACAGAAGCGATGTCAAAGTCATTTTCAGAAGATTAGCTCAGATCTAAGGACAACTGAGGTAAGTGATACAGCCTACACTTCACAGGTACTGGTGAATTTAATTCTCCGAAATACCCAAGGTTGCTTTGCACATCAAGACAATTTGATTCCTTTTGAACGTGTATATTTAAGAGAGCCTGAGACCTTGAATGAATAGCTGTCGTCTACACAGAGCGTATAATATCATACTTGTAAGTTAGACTTGTACTCTAGCATGAGGCTGCATCTTCACTATAACAATCTGAAAGGAAAGTTATGAATCAAGTTACTATTCTCTCCTTCCCACAGTCCTCATAAAACAGAAGAAGCAGGCTGACCCCTATGCCCTCAGAAGGGTGGCATGGGAAGCATACGTATCCCTTTTCCTTGTTTGAGAGTGAAGGTAATATTTGCAGAGTAGCAGCATAGGCGTATCACGTAGGAACATGTAGTGGCTTCAAAAAAACATCGAGAATATGGAGAAAAGCAGCTGAGTCATCATCATCTTAACTACCGAATGCCTACATTTCTGCTACCAGAGCAGTGTAGAACCAATGGCCGATTCAAAATTTAATAATTTTTCCTTCTACTGTATCAACTAGAAAGGCCAACAGCACAAAAAGAGCTACTGCCAAATGACCAAATCAGTTCTGAGACTTGAGTATTTTCCACAAGAGGGTTTCAAAGCAGAGTTATCTGCGTTCATCCTTCTATTGAATCCACATTGAAGACTATAAAATTTCAGTCCATACATACAGCATTACGTATTTCTTAAGTACAGCTGTGGTGGTTTGGGTTTTTGGTACATGCTGCCAGATGTGCTGCTTACTGAGCAGCCCCTATTGGCTCAGAGTTACAAGAAATTTGGAAAATACTGACAAATACAAGCAAAGCTGATGGCAAGTGAATAACTTAAATTTTATAAAATAGTTATAATGAAATGAGGATCATTCAAAGTGTGACAGCATTACTTACAGTTCAGGGTCCAGTGTATCATTTTTCCTTTTTGAAAACTGTTCTTTGTTTATCGTGCTATGGAGAAACAGGCAATACAATTCAGTTTTAACATAAGACAACATACACACGTGTCCACACAAAGACAAAATTTGCAAGCAGATATTTTAAACACACACTGGCACTACAAGGGAAGGAGCTGTATTTGACAAAGTAACCAACAGCTAATGCATACACCACCCTTAACTCTGCCTATAGAAAACATCATTTTCTATGAGACAATAGCTTGTAAAGAACCATATTACTCCCTTATTCAGTTTGACTACAGAATAAATGGTAAAACCTGCTGACGTTCAAGTTTTGGACTAGCCTGATCCATATTTCATAGTGAAAAGCATTATTTGATATGCCTCTCCGATGTTCTGAAGGCAGAGAATTCCATTTCTCTTTGATTACTGAAAGAGGCAGGATATATTATTTCAGAATCCCCTAGCCCTCCTCCTAGGTTAACTTTGAAGGTTAAAATTCATCTTCCAAACCCTGCAATCCTTACTGTTACTCTACACTAACTTTTGCCTCCCTACAGCATTTGCAAGGCTAGAAATTCCATCCGTTTTGACAGTGAGGTCTCAGGTATCTTTTACACTAACCTGGTTCCAAAAAAAGTCAAGAAAAATCACACAAAAATGCCCACACCTTGTGAGAATTTATCCTGAAGAGGGTGTACTAACATGCAAGATGATCAGTATGCGCCCCTCTGAGAAGCAATGACGAGAGACCCAATCCAACTTGCATGACATGTACTAACACTCCTATCCTAACTCCTATGCCTAATAGTGCCACCTGCAGAATACTCCAAGTTCCCTATCAAATTAATGAAGCAGGCTCAATCTCCCAATTACCTACTATTACTAGAATACAGTGACTAGAAATGTAAACACACGTATATTGCTAATCTTTATTTTAGTTCATTTTAACTACAGGTAGTGGAAAGAAAGAAAGGGAGCAGGTTCTGTATGTCCCAGTAAAATCAGTTCTTAAGAGAAAGGCTGTACCCGGGGAAGACAACACTCAAAAGCATACTTGCTCCTCATGTGCAACCTACAGCCTCCATTTTCACTACACAAAATCCAGGCATTTAAATCAGATATGAAAAAGAACACCAGGAGCTGGAAGTACCATCTTGCCATCGCTTGTGTTCAAATAACTTTTGATTGTTTTCATTACTGAAAAAAATTTGTATCCACCATCTCTACTTTCTAATCTAGTGTAAAAAAAAAAAAAAAAAAATCAAAAGCCCTCTTATGCTGCCTTCCACCTTCAAAGGTTTGTGGCAAGCCATTCCAACTTACATGTATGAGAAGCATAGTACTCTTAGCAGCCAAACAAAAATTTATATATAAACCTGAATATATTTTATGGTTTTTTTATATATAGATTTACATGTATATAGATACTTGCTTCTCTTGTATGTTAGCACTTCATATGCCAAGTCTCTATGAACTATAATGGACAATATTGATTAAACTTTGTGTCTTTGTTTCTAGTATGGTCCTTTGTACTGAACAGCGTACAAACATTATTACTTCCTTTTTTTCTCCACAAAGGCAGATGTACTCTTACGTCTTCTCAAGCCCCAGTGGATTCTTCCACTACAATTCTAGATAGATCAGTGCAACCAGGATTTGGTAACGTGCTGCTAAAAACAAACTCCTACTTCTTGGGAAAGTCAGCTCAATTTTCACCAATTACCAACTTTGACAACACTCTTTCTGGCTTCAGACTTTGCTAAGTTCCTTGCTCGTTTCTCTCCACAGTGCTCCTGCGATGCCCTCCCCCAGAGAGCTTTCTTGAACGGCCCAAAGAGGAACTGCTTGGCATTCATCTGCCCCTCAAAAGTTTCCTTAGTGTCCCACAAATCTGTTTCAAGATTTTTTGTGGGATGAGTGATGAGGATACGTCAGAATCAAAGACCATCCCAACAGTTTGCCACCAATATGGAAAAGAACAAAATCCATGCACAGCCTTTTACTGTGATGTCCTCAGCTGCACAGTATTTCTGATAAGCAGATGGCACTCCGACAAATAAAAGAACTGTATGACAAAAAGAGGTTGTCTGCTTCTGAAGTTGGATACAAGTTTAATAGCATAGCCAGTCTATAAACTGAATGGTACGTTTGACTGTTCCAGACTACATCTGTCAACCACCTGCCTGCAGGCACAGTTACTTTCCTGCAGTAGAATAATTTCACTTCTCCCCCACCCCAGAATAAAAGAGATTCTTTTTGCATTTCTATTGGTATAGTTGCTGTTTCAAAAAAAGATATCTATAATACAAGTCCAAGCTTTTAAGAAGAATGTCTGGTCCACCTTCTATTTGACTACAAACAGAAAGGGTTACCCAAGACTAAACTCATCCCCTGTAAGAAAGCGCTATAGACCATAACATAGCTTATGAATGCCCAGCCCAAGTGAGAAAACTAACTCACGTTTGAGGTTGTGATGGGTCATCTCCCAGAGAAACGCTCTCCCCTTGGATTTCGTTGAAGCACTTCTCACAGAAATGATACCTGTCAGCAAGAAGGCCATATTTGGGTGAACTGCTCCGTCCACACAACACAGCCCAAGCCAAGCAACGGAGCCACCAATCACAGCAGGCCAAGGAAGGGACAGGAGCAGAGAGCAGGTCGTCAACGGCGACAAGGATATTCAATGATGCAGATTTATGGCCCCCACATTGTGTTTGGTTGTTTTGGTTTTTTTTGGTTTGGGGTTTTTTTGCGCAATCAAAGCCAAGTGCAGACAATGACAAGCATGAAGGAAAAATAAAAAAATAACACACACAAACAAAACAAAGAAATGGGGGTTTGCAGGACAAAAAAACCAAAACCAAAAACATAGAAGTAGGACAAGACAACACAAAGCAGAAAACCAAGGCAAAGCACAGATTAGCATTAAATCTCTCGAATGGGTTCACAAGCAGCAAATGATTAAAGCAAATTAAACAAGAGTATTCCATTTAGCATATCCATACCCTCTTCATTTTAATAATCCATGCCATGTATAGCAAAGAATTAAAATGAGAAAGGGGAAAGACCAGAAGGAAGGAAGAACTGCTGCTCTTGACTTGTACATCAACACAGCAGTTCTGTTGGCAGGAGAATCTGCAGGAGATCAATGGAAGAGGGACAGTCTTCCATCTTAAATGTATAAATGCTGAAGGGCCACAGGATGCTCTCCCAGTTGAAAGGGAAAGCTAAACATCAGAAGCTTAAGGAACAATAAAATCTGCCCTCAAAATCTTACAGACAGTAATTACAGAACCGTCAAACTGTATGTTAACTAAGTATTTGATACTGACTATATACATAAGCTCTACAATGATATGATTCTGCTATATCCCAGTTTGAGTGTAGAACGGTCTGGTCTAGATATCAATACAGCAAGCATTACAGAGAACGACTTCATTTACACTTGAATAAAACTGATTAATTCAAGCTTCTACCCCAGCCCTCAAAAATATTCTAGACCTGTGACCTCTTCATTACTAAAGCATGTTAACTGAGAGCACAAGACATCTAAAATTAAAAAGAAATAAAAGCAAATTCAAACAAGTTTATAATAAAGCCACACAAACATAAAACCAGTTAAGCTAAATAAACTAGGTCTCTTAATCCTCTCTCCCAGTTTTCATCTGGGAAAATGCAGAGAACAGTGTTTTCTGGAACTGTACATCTCAGACTACAGATATATGATTGTGTATACCCATAATTCACAAGTCACATGTATGCACTTCTTATAGTGCAAACATTCCCTTCTAATGTTTGAAAACATGTAAAGCATCTTTGATTATTTAGTAAGTCTTTCTGTCCATCTAGTATTGCACACAGATAAATGTAAGCGGAAATACTGACTGACAATATAAAAAGCTCTGCACTATGTAAGTCTAACACTACAATAGTTATTATGGGATACTATAAGCTTATTTTCTACTTCTTCACTTCTAAAATCTTCCATTCATCATTCCATGCTATAAAACCTTTATGAGGCTTAAGAAGGTTAAGATACAACTCCTGCAGCTCTAAGTTTGCTTTCACCTGACCAAGTGCTTAAGAAAACTACAATTCATGTAAAATCTTCTTGACTTTCATGTAAAAGTTTTAGTGGTTTTGTTTGGGGATTTTGTTTAGGGTGTTGGAAAGAATGGAGAGCAGGAACTAAATTGATGGAGGAGCCCTATTTGGAGATAACCAGCCCTCTGTTCTAACGGGAGCATTCTGGTGGCAGGCCAGGGGTTCTGGGAGTGTTATAGCATGTATCTCCCTCCTCCTTCCTGCCTCACTTCCCTAGTTGGCAGAGAGACCTATAGCAAGAAACCTTCTTTCAGGCAAAGAGGTTTAAATCCTTTATTAAACCCCAAGTTAATAAAAAAAAAAAAAAAAAAAAAAAGAAAGAAACCTGTAGAAGTGACATCACTTTACACAGCTGCTGACAGCTACGACCAGACAACTCCCTTAAGGAAACATGGGGAGAAAAAGCAAGCCATGTACTGAAGATTTGAACACATAAACCTTCCAGTGAAGATTTGCACCACAAAAATAAGTTGGCTCCTCAATGTTAACATCACAAGAAAAAAAAAAGACTTGCCAAGTATAATGGGTATTATGAGCATCAAAAAACTTGCTGCACAGTTTACTCAGTGTTCTGCATGAAAAATACTGCTGTGTAGTAGGAAGCAAAAGACAGTTGTACATTTGATTTATAGATAATTGAAGATTTAATTAACTGCAGGATAAAAATTACTAAAACATCACATTTCTGCAAACAAAAGAGGAAGAGCAAAGACTACAGTGAACTTTTGCAGAAAGAAGCTGTTAACACACAAATTCAGCTATTCAAGGGCACTTCCAGCAGATTTTATCTTAAAACACGAAGGTGTACACAAATAAAGAGGGTGTACATGCACGCCTTTTAACAGATTGATTGCAGCATGCACAAAACCAAGCCAAGTGTGTTTTCCTTACCTGTTCTGGTAACTGTAGTAAGTGGCATCTCGTGGGATTGTGCATAGCTGTTTGCCATAGCAACACAAAGTCTGTGGTGAGAACTCCAGCTGCAAAGAAGAATGGGCTACCTTAGTACTCATACATGTTTTCACTTGCTCTCCATGGGTAGCAAGGGTGACCCAGACAACAATCATTTCCATCTTATTCTGTGTACAGATCTCACAGTACAGCAAGGGTATGAAGTGCTAGAGTCATAGAAAGTGTTCAGTGCTCTGTTATTCTCAAATTAGCTCTTCTCTGAAGATGGAAAGCATACCAAAACATGACAATGGAAATACACAGTCTCAACATACAGTAAAATAGAAAGCACTCCTTCTGCAGTAACAAAACCAGCTGTTGAATTTGCAATAGCAAACAGGCCTGTCCTTATCAACACAAGCCTTCAGTTCCTTACTTTTTTCTCCCCAACAACCAATATATGAATATATGACTTAAGCACTAGAAAGAATTAAAAGATCCATAAAAATATCAAAATTTGATTACATAAGATTGCTAACTCCTGGTAAACTTTCAAAATTTTTTAACACACCATTAACTTTTAACAACTGCAACTGCTGTACTTCCCCCCTCACTTCAATACCAGGAAGCAAGCAGCAGGCTAAAAATATTACTTTTCTTACCTTTCTTCCACAGCAATAACCAAGGCTCTGCATAACTGGGTCGATTTCTTGCTCAAACACCTCTGCCAGTTTGGAACAGTACTTATATACCCGGGATGTTTTGCGGTTGTACAGCCAGGCATTATTGAACATGAGCCAGATGTCATCTACGTATTGCCACGGTTCCTGATACTGTCCCGTGTCCAGCTTCCTCTTGATAGTAGAAAGATCCATGGGGTTCTTGACTATGTCAAAGTAATCCTGCAAGAATACACAGGTCATCAAAAAACACTACTCCAGACCTATGTTGTGACAAGACAGCATGTGCATTCTCAGCATATAAATTCTTCTGCAGCACATCAAGAAAAACAGGTTCTTCCCTGGTTTGATCATCAAACTGCTTGTGACACACAATGAAATCTCTAAGCAATACCACATCACTTCCCAGTACTTCCTTTTTATTATTCCTGTATTTCTCACGCTCTATTACTCCTCCCCTCCTATGAAATAAAGCCACTCTAATTTTAGTTAGCAAAACAAGTATTACAAAAAGTAGGAAATGGAAGCGTTTTTGCAACCACTGTGATCTGAGGACATACAAGAATATCAATAGAAAGCCACTGTTGCTAATGGACCAAACAATCTAATAAACAAAAATAAATAACTTTTGGATAAGAAGAGATATAGTTTCCTCTAAAGAATGCCTTTTCTCATTCTCCCCCTCAGCAGTTAAAGAATCGCCACTTCTGTAAAGTCCTCAGAACATGACGGCAATTTGAGAGCTTGTTAAAAAAATATTAGCAATGTTTATGTCTGCTTATAACACAGCAGGTTCTGAATTGTCTATTGTCTATCTATCTTAAAAAACCCCACCTGCATCAAAAGCAAACAAAAAACCTTCCAGGCAAAAACCACTGCCCAAAGCATCCAAGTAGAACTTCTACGTACACACAATTGCATATAAATAGAAAACTCCAGTGGTCAACCCAAAGAGACTGAAACACAGACCATTGAAGGAATAATAATATCTTATGAAGACAATTCTAAAACAAGCAGAACTACCTAAAAGGAAGTTGTGGAGAGGAGGGTGCCGGCCTCTTCTCCCAAGTGACAGGGGACAGGACAAGAGGCAACGGCCTCAAGCTCTGCCGGGGAGGTTTAAGCTGGACATAAGGAAAGAAATTTTCACAGAAAGGGTCACTGGGCACTGGCAGAGGCTGCCCAGCGAGATGGTTAAGTCAGTTTCCCTGGAGGTGTTTAAGGGACGGGTGGACAAGGTGCTGAGGGACATGGTTTAGTGATTGATAGGAATGGTTGGACTTGATCCTGTGGGTCTATTCCAACCTGATGATTCTATGAAAATTCGACCCGAACAAAACACAGAAGCCCAGTAGTCTCCTCCTTGCTTTTAAGAGATCAATAATCATGACTGATTTAATTTTTAAGTGGTCTTGACTTGCTTAACTTCCCACACATTCAGCCAAGTTTTATATTTAATGAGAAACACCTATGGAATTCAGCAATAGAAGCATCAAAACATGAAGCAACATCCATAAAAAGCCCACACAGCACTGGGCATTCGTTGGCAATAACTTCAATGAATTGTATACCTGCTTGTTGATCAAAAGGAACACAGAACCAAACAAACTTTTGAAAAAAACACACTTTCCTAAGTCAGACCCTGCTGCTTAAGCTAAAGCTCTTAAAATTCATCAACATAAAAATGTTAACAAGGCAGACTTAAGCTGTTCTCAAACAGGTATGTCATAATACAGTAGTTCTGAATTAAAGCCAAGGAAATATCTTGCTAAAGTACTCACAGGAATTCCTAGTAACTGGGGATCCACAGGCTGTCGAAATGGAAGAGACTCTGGATCCTGACGGTAAAGTGCCTCCAGTGTTGGCATAAGTGCCTGCCGCAACTCTTCTGGCTTAAAAACTTTTGAAAAACAACCAACATCAGAAAGTTAGCAGAAACAGCTGCAAGAAGGAAATCTGCTGGAAAATGTGAGGTCTGTGGAAAAAGACTACAGACAATGGGTTTACATTACTTAATATGGCTTGTTTACCCTCTGTAACACTGAGAGGATATTAAAATGACCACTTGGACACAAGGAGCTGGCCAAAATATTAAAGAGAATCTTGCTTTTATCATAAGCAGACATTGCTATATTAAATAGAGTTGGTTTACATTCAAAATCAGCCCCTCTCTGAGCTCCCAAGAAAAAACTTGTCTAGAAAATCTGTTAACTGAGGAGTATTTCACATCTCTACAGTAGTGACAATGTCACTAAGGCTTAATGTGTAATACTAAAGCCTTAAAGAAGTTGCTCAGAGCCAGTTACAAGCACGTGTTATTTGACATTTTTGTCTAAAAGCCATGAAGAACAATCTCTATAAGCCTACTGAACACCAACGAAGAAAGTTCAGTATTTTTCCCCACCGCAAAGATTTCTCTAGAGAGACGTAGTGAATTTCAGTTCAAACAGTGCTCCTGCTTACTTTTTTTCTTAGACTGCCCAGCTGCTGGAGAAGACTGAGTAGCTGGAGTAGTAGGTCTTTCTTCCCCCTCTGGTATTTCAGTCTTCACTTCAGATTTCTTCTCTTCTTGTTCCATTGGGTCTGGTTTACATTCCTCCACAACCGGTTCCGCTTTAACCTAGAAAGTAGTTTGGAGCCTGTCACTTAAGTTTCCTGCAGAGTCACCCATCCCTACATGTGTCCCTTAATTCTACCTGCCATCCCTCCCACCCCTCTCCCCTAGAATTAAGGTGCTCTACTTTGTAGCCAAATCTTGACAAAAACTTGAAGAGATGTACAAGAAGCATCTTTCAACACTGCGATAGCAGCAATGATGAACTGCTAAACAGTTCTCAGCTGCAAGCAGACACACATGTACTCACCCAGCTCTTTAGCCAGGTCTGACAGCCCCTCTTACACTCTTACAACTTGTCAGAGCCTACTAAAGTAGACCATCAAGTACATATCCACTATTCTGGCATCTGACAGCTGCCAATGACATCTGAAGGACTAACCCAAGGACTCTCTTGCATGGACCTTTATCAAGAAGCCTCACAGCTGCAACTATATAATCATCATTAACATGGTCTTCCCTGTGGCCACTGGTGGCTTCTACCACTTCACCACAAAGCATAGAATCTTCTTGAGGAAGAAGCAGAGGAAGACAACAATCAAAATAGCAGCAGGCAGCAGCTACAGCTCTCACTGAGCTCTAAAGATATTCTACCCAACAACTGGCTGGCAATCTCACCTCAGATTTCTCTTCCATTTGCAGCTCCGTTTGTTCTGGTTCCCCTTCATCTGTTTTAATTTCCATTTTCACTTCCTGCAAGGGTGGCTGCTGCTGCTCTGGAACAGTCTGCTGAGAGTTCACCTCCGTGCTGCTGGTAGATGGAGGATTGGAGACCTGCCCGTCGATACTTACAGCTGGCTGTGAAAGCTGCAGGAACAAAACACACATTACAAACAGGCTTCTAATGAATTTAGTTTTCTTTCCTTTATCTGTACCTTTTACCTCTACTATGCTTCCACTGAATTTAAATGTACTATAGTCCTTCAGCTTGTTTCATCTGATAAACATACTGCTGTACAACTACAGAAAAACATGCAACAGAAACATGAACTGGAAAGCCTAGCAAGAACATAATTACATACTGTTTCCCCCTTGTACAGCACCCCTATACATATGTACGCTTAACTAAAGACCTCATCCGTGTTTTACAGCAAACATCAAAACATGCACTAGAATTCTAAAAAAATGTTCCCTCTGTGGTAACACCAGATGACACATACATCTCTCAATGCAAAAAAAAAAAAAAATAATTCCTAAATTCAATACAATCTATTTTTTTTATATTAAGCATGTCAGGAGCTACCTCCATTATCACAGACTCACACAAAGATAAATACCAACTGAAAAGTAAAGTTTACACTTAAGCATTTGCAGGGAAAACACGATTAAAGTATTTCCTTACAGGTGTTGTGGGGTGCTGAGGCTGCAGCGGGGCTGTTGGTGTGGGAACAGATGCAGTCGTGCTCTGCTGTGACAAGGGTTGTTGCTGTTGCTCTGCAGAAGGAGTAACTGGAACTGGAGGCTGGACTTGTGGAGGCAGCTGTGTCTGTGGAGGCGTTGGAGTCTGCCTTTGAGGAGGGTGCATAGTTTGCGACTGTGGTCCAGGTGGTATTGCCTGAGGAGTAGGTGCGGGGGCAGTAGTGGCAGCTGCTGCTGCCTGCTGTTGCTGTGATCCCAAGCCTGGGGGTGTGTGGTGAGGTGTTGGGGTTCGACTAGGTACTGGAGAAGGAGAATTTCGGTGCATGGGAGGCTGTGGAAGAGGTGGGCAGTGAATATGGCTCCCCTGAGAACCTGGAGCCATTGCAGGAGAATTCACAGGACAGGAAGCGCTGGTTATTTGTGCCTGTGGGAAAACAGGTACACATTGCAATGACTTGAAATAGAAAAGGAAAATTACTATTAAATGGTTGCTTTCCCACAGTTACTGGTACACTTTTAAAAACGTGACAAATTATCTGTTGGTTTTTTTAAACTACTCCAAAATGAGAAACTGTCTATTCAATTTATTTCTCTCCACGCAAACATGAAGTGGTTTTAAAGTTTATTCAGCTCTAAAAGAGATTTTAAGAGAATAACTTACATTTGCTGATAAGCTTAAAGAATGGCACATCTACACTCCCAGTCTGCAAAATATTTCTTTCTAGAACTGCATATTTGTATATCCTGAATATGGGACAACCCACCACAGTGAAAAACTGCATTCAAATACACTTAGTATGATCATGCCCCCACCCCCGAGACTAGAAACTGAGTTTATCATCAGAAATAAGTACATCTGAAACTGCACAATTTACAAGATTACAAAAAAAAAAAAATTGTACTAGTCAAGGAAAAAAGCTGTCACTCCACAATAATCTTGCCTGCAAACTAGGAAGAAGCATCAACGAGAAGCAAACTGACGTTCCCTACTTCTTCCTGGCCTGTAAGGTTCTTGCTGAAAAGGGAGAGGGAAAGGACAGAAAGGAAACTGCTAGACTGGAAGTTCAGATCTTTAGTAGCGATAACCCTCCTATCCCCCAAAGCCAGCAACACATATTGGTCCTGGAAAGACAGGCTTTTTTAAGACTTAAATCTTCCCTGACCTCTTAATTTCCCAGGCTCTGCTGCCTCAACTTTAAGCAAGAAATTCTTAACTACTGCATGCTGAGAAACAACTTCTTTGCTCCATAAAGCTGAACTTAAAATTCCTGTCACACTTAAACTTAAGCCTGAGCACATGCCAACAGCGTTTCACCCTTGCCATTCCCAGTGCTATATCAGGAAAACAGAGACTCAATAAATTAATTCCGGTGACTACAGTTCCAAAAGTATCTTGAGAAAAACAGTTGTTCTCCATTACTACAAACTGAACAGTGAAACCAGTAAATGACAGATTAGTGACACCACAGAAATCAGAAACTTACTTGAGAAACTGGTGTCTGACTGCCAGGCTGAGTCATGGGCATGTTTGCTGTATTCATTCCCGGGGAAGAAGCAGGGAACTGGGTCTGTTGTAGAAACTGATTCTGACCAGAAGGCTGGCCAACTCCAGGCTGCTGCATACGTGAAGGGAATCCCATCTGCTGGAAAATAAAGGAATCATTTCATACAATGTGTGCATGCCTCCGTAACATTTTAAAAAAACAAAAGACATTCTTCTTGTTGGGAAAAATTTATAACTGTCACTTATCTGTAAGATACAACACAGAAGCAAACTAATATAGCTCCTCTAAAACCCCAGAAATTAGCAGGCCCCATCCCTGGAAATGTTCAAGGTCAGGTTGGATGGGGCTCTAAGGGGCCTGATAGAGTTAAAGACGTCCCTGCTCACTGCAGGAGAGTTGAACTGGATGACCTGTAAAGGTCCCTTCCAATCCAAAGCAGTCTATGATTACATGACTTCCCTTGTGAGCTGAAGAAAAGGATACTCATTTCAGACTGGGACTGGGACTCAGCATTTGTCTTTGTTTCTTGTATTAAATACACAACACGACAAAAAGTCAAAAACTTATTTATCAGGCTAACTTATTTATCAGACCTAAAGGCTTACCATAGGCCATACAGGTCTTTCAGTGGAAGTGTAAAAGGAGGAACCAAATGGTCAACAGAATGGAGGAACGCTCGATTTTTTTAAGATTTGTTTTTTAAAATGTATTTTGAGGAAACCAGAGTCAACAGAAGCAAAGCTGTGAACCAGGCACGCTGGCCGTAGCGCACACTGACCTGGTTCATGGTCCCGGCCTGGCTTAGCTGTCCAGGGTGCTGAAGAGGAGGGGTTTGCCGGGGTCCCATCGGTGACAGCTGCATGTTCATCTGGCCAAACTGATTCATTCCTGTGTTTGTGCCAAAAAAGACACTTATAAACAAAGGCCCAAATTCCCCTTTGGGTATGATTCAACATTTGGGCTCCTCACTATAGTAAAGACATTGAGGTCTTGGAGCGTGTCCAGAGAAGAGCAATGGAACAGGTGAAGGAGTTGGAAAACAAGCTGAGGGGACTGGGGTTGTTTACCCTGGTGAACAGGAAGCTGAGGGGGACCTTATTGCTCTCTACAACTACCTGAAAGGAGGTTGCAGAGAGGTGGGTGATGGTCTCTTATCCCAAGTGATAGGTTGCGACAAGAGGGAATGGCATGAAACTGCACCGGGGGAAGTTTAGATTGGACATTATGCAAAGTTTCTTCACAGAAAAGGTTCTCAAGTATTGGAACAGGTTGCCCAGTGAGGTGGTGGTGTCCCCATCCCTGGAGTGTGTTTAAAAAGCGGGTCAATGATGTGGTTAGGGACACGATTTAGTAGTAGACAGGTATGGTTGGGCTTGATGATCTCAAAGGTCTTTTCCGATTTAATGATTCTATGATAAGAAATGCTGCCATTGTCTTCCCAACTTCATTTTCCAGATTTCCAAGCTGACACACTTCTTCAGAACACAGCCTGAAGTACCTGTTCCCATCAACTGTTTCAGACAAATTGCATTATCTTGGTTATATATTGGAAATTCAATTCCAAACTATAAATGTACGCTTTAAGTACCTTGGTTACAGTACTCTTGAACATGCATAAAAGGCACTGCACCCCTTCCTTCTCAGCAATAATTCTCATCATCTTCCTTCTGCCATCAACAAGGCCTCACCTAAGCTGGCTGGGGACACCATGTCTGGCTGATTCTACCATTCTAGGCTCACATAATCAAGTTCCAAAAGGATTAAGTTTTTTAGCAAAGCAACAAGCTAACCAGCAGCTCTTAAATTCACAAGATCGTGAAAGGCTATCTTTCATATATTTATTTAAAGTCTTATAGAATTCAGATCATTATTTTCTTTATCAAATGGGAGCCGATAAATGGCTTTGATGCTTCAACAAGAGCTGCCCCATTCCAAGATTCTTTCACAATCACACTAGTGAATATTCTTCAATATTTACCTGGTTGTGCCTGCATACGATTCATCATCTGGTTTGGCACATTGGCACGTATCAGGGTTGGGTCAGGAAGAGGACCATCTGGAAAAAATAGCATTGGAATAAGATTATGGTATTTAGAAGACTACCAGGTTTTAGCCAAACATTATGAGAATTACTGACTAAAATGCACAATTAAAAGGAAAAAAATATGCAAGGACACAGTCCAGTAACTGTAGAGGAGTCCTAAGATTGAAGGAAAAAAGGACACTGTCTTGAAAATACACGCATGTCCTGGGACCACTGGCAGAAGTATCCTGACAAAGTCAGCATTCAAAAACTGAGGACAAAAATATTATCAGGATACAACAACAAACTCCGTGGCCCACAATGTTCCAAACCACAAGACCTTCTATAAATTATTACTGCACTTCTAGATTTAGAGCACTATGAAAACTGTATGGTTCAACAGAGTGTTTGTTAGAGCTCTGAAGTTAATGTCACAGAGAACCTGAGAATTCAGCTTTGAGAATTACTGGAGTACCTGATAAATAACGCAAAGTGTCGCTTCTGACGATCAACTTTGTACAGAAGCTGCAGCAAATAAAGTGACAGCACCTATCTTTAACGGTTTTGCTTGAATCTTGATGATTCATCTTAGTAAATCTTGTTCTGACATCAAGCATGTGGAGACCCAGAACTGGATTTACCAAGATACATTCATATTTAAAAATGGAGAAAGAACTCTGATTAAGATTCTTTTAGCAAATCCCTGGAACTACTGGATTTTCCTGTAGTGTTAGTTAGAGAAAGGCAGTTTTTTTCCCTCCTCAGCTGATCAATTGCAATTTTGACCCAATCCTCTGATGCAATTTATTAGTGTCATTGACAGCTACACTTCTGTTCCCTAAGGTGTCTTAGGAACTCAATTCTTAACTGTAAAGTACCTAAGAACACACAGGACTGAATGAATGAAGGAGAAAATAATTTTCTCCTGAGAAAGAAGCTCTCAGGAGAGAGACGGGGTGAGGTGTGCTCTAGAAGGTCAGTTTGCAGAAGTGTTGCACTTAGTTTTAAGAAATACTGTTTCAGTCTCCAAAGCTGTCACTCTAAATCACTGGAAACCCCAAACCACCATCTTAAATCAGATTTGGCTCAAATAGTTTAAAAAGATACTAGATTTTTTTTTCCAATTAAATCAGAGTAAGGGGTGCAATTCTATTTAGAAATGTACAGTTTAAAATCTTTTGTTTCAGTCAGTTACAGGATTTAACTGTAAGTACAAGATTATAATGTTAGCAGATACTTTTCTCTGCTTTCTAACCAAAAATATTATCCCAAGTAACTATCATTACCTGTTATTATAAAAACATAATAGATGCCCAAAAGCACCTTGTCCCTTCCTTATACTGTAAAGGGATACTACACTCTTCATCAGCACGATAGTTTTGACTCCTCTCCAAAGCCAATTCTATACTAATACTACTATTAGATTCCTTGCTAACCATGCATTTGTCTAAGAATTTGTTTAGCATTAGGAAGGTCAACTCAAGTAACAGAACTTCTGTGAAACAGGAGACAGTTGCATGGAGAAAATAAGCGAAATACGTTTTTTATTGCATCCTGGAAAGGCCACTTGTCAAAAAAAAAAGTGGCATGGAACAACCACTATGTAAAGTTTCAAGGGCATAAATACCTAAGCAATCTAGTCATCATGCTCCTTGTTCGGCAACAATAGTAATATTCATTTTAAACACCACATAACTAAATACTATTAAAATATATTTTTCTTATAGTAACTCAAGTTACCTCTAAATCAATTAATTCTACAAGTGAAAAGTGAATCCAAGTTCTACAATGTCAAGAATGCAACTTAATCTCCATTCCACCCTTCCTCAAAGTTAAGTGTAAAGGTTTACAATATTGCAACTTGTTCAGAAGGTTAAAATCTTTTAGATAATCTATGGTCACTAATTAAACACATAAACAAGGTAGAGGCTTTGCAAGTACTTCTGAACAAAGAGGAGAAAGCTGTTTAACTCTGAGCAAGCCAGGTTCCTGTGAAGCAAGAAGGGCAAAAGCAGTCACAAGCCTACCAAAATGATAGTCTGGTACACGATGCCCCTGCACCACATAGTCAGTAACCCAATCATTCTTACTTGCTGACATCCCTGGCTGGGGCTGTCCCATGTTGGGTCCTTGATTCATGGGAGCCTGGGGCATGCCGGGAGCATTTGGGATCATGTTCTGCTTCTGCAGTCTGGTTCTTCGTTTTTCCTCCAACTCCTTCTGAATCTTATAGATCTTCTCCGCTAGCAAGTGATAGTACTCTGCCTGTTGGGGAACATTACAGGTCAGGAAAGGTGATGACATGCATTATGTAAACACAAGAGGTCACGGTGATCCAAGCTTGTAAAACAGCCTTCCATACACACATTTTGGTTTGGGTGAAGGTGGCTCTGCTACCCAGGGCAACTGTTAGGCCAACGCCTCTTTTGGGAGTGAATTGCAGCGAAGAGCTTCATGCTGCCTTCAGAGAACCCCAAAAGGCCTCTGGCACAGCACACCCTGATAAGCACCACCCTGACTCTTAGCACACCCAGGCAGAAGCCTGCAGTTGGCTGGTTCCTAGACCCCATCCAGCAGCCCCTGAACAAATGCTTCCTCATCCTGTGACACTCATCTGTGCTTTCACCCCTCCTCCTCCCCAGCCACTATGGGGTCAAAGCAAAGACAAACAAGACAGCAGAAGATGGCATCTCACCCTGCTGTTTGCAGATTCATACATATCCCCTTCCACTTTTCGAGCATAAGCCACCAGATTCTCCATTCGCCGATCCTTCAGTGCTGCAGGGTCAGGAGTAGGAAATATGGCTTGGACTCTGGGGAAAAAAGCCAAAAGCATGCAAGTAATTAGGATGCCCCCAGACCAGGACACTGGCACTAACCCCAGTGATCTAAACAAAAAGCAGCAAGTGAATCTTCCGACAGACCCAGGTTCGGTTGCTGCTCCCAGGGGACACTGCCCCCATATAAATGGTTTGAGCACAGAGAGGGACACTTCCAATACAACAGCCCCAAAACACCAGATGCAGCTCCATTAACAACCAAGAAGGCACAAATGCACCTTTCATGCTTCTTCTATCCCTTCTCACATTTCCTAACAAAACACACTCCTTGATCCTCTCATTCTGTAAGTCAGGTTTCCTCCTGCCCCACTTCAGAGGCAGCAACTCACCTAATACAAGACTGTTCTGATACTAGCTACTCACAGTTTATGAACAAGGTGGTTTCGGAGATCCTGAGTAATGTCTTCATGCCACTGCTTTCGAATGCCGGTATTGGATGGTTGAGCTGTTGGCATGGCTCCCAAACTGGCAACGTTGGCGCTTTCACTCATCATGGGGCTTCAAAAACAGAGCAAGAATTGAGGGTGAAAAGTCTAGCCCAAGCTTAGTCATCTTACAGTCGTAGCCTCTTTTAGAATAATGTTAGGACAAAGTGCTAGTTCAGCCATTCCCTAATCAATGGACAAACTCTGCAGAAATAGCTGCACAGGCACCAAAACAACACGGAGAAAGAGTACATGCTGTCCTACCCAAGGATTTGGGAAACTGGAACAAAAGCTACAAAATCCAAAGATAGAGATAGCCATCAATGGCATTTAACCCATAGTTTATGCAAGAAGTGCCATGAGATTAAGCAGCAGAAGGATTGCTTTTACACCTCAGTGAATAACTTGCCCCTTAACTCCCACTGCAGCTCAACAGCCAATTTGTAGTATATCCTGATCAGTCAATGCACTGAAGCCTCTGATCTGCGCAGCTACTAAAGTAGATAATTCCTATAACCTCCGTGGCCTAAAAAAAGCCAGTTTGCAAGTAATGACGAAGTTAAAATGGACACAAGACCTCTAGAAAGGATAAGACAGACTTCAGAACTATGTGGCTTCTTTTGTAGCTGTCCTTGAGCAGCAAGCATCTGTTAGTCCTTCCCAGTATAAGCATATAATAGCTTTACGTCCACCTCCTTCCCCTTCATCCCATTTGTTATGGGCAATCGTTAGCATTTGCAGCTGAAGGTGCAAAGAATAATTCAACTTACTTTTGAGAATTCATGGTTGAATGTAACATTGAGTCAGGCAGCAGATTAGGAGTCTGAACCCCTACTCCTCCATTCATTCCCATTGGATTTGCACCTAGAAAACAGAAGAATAGTTATTCTTAAATTAACAGTCCATTTACTATGCAAAATCAGTAACTGCTCAGTAATAACAATGGTCTAGACTTTCAAATACTTTGACTTTTTTGAAGGGGGTTTAATTACCTGTTGCTCCCTTTTACCCTCCTCCTTTTACCGACTTGGAAAAGGTCTGAGACACAACACTGGTAACCTCCAAGTGAAGCATCACACCACAATACTCCCCTGCCTATCTTCCAAACTACTCAAACAATTTCAGTTTGCTGCAAACGCTATGCATCAGAGAACTTTTCTCCAACTCCCTAACTAAAGATTGAGCATTACCAACCATCTGCGATCTTTGTTTACCAGTGGTTGGTTTGGAGATTTTTTTTTTTTTTTTGTCAGAGGCTCTGGATATGTATTCAAAGGCCTCAAAAATTCATAGCAGTTCCCACCTGCATTTGACATGGTCCCCTCTCACTCTGACACTTTTAAAGATCTGATGACTAACTGCAATGTTTGCACCAAGAACAAAGATCTGACAGTCCTTTGCAGGAAAAACCTCTAGTAATTTGTTACACACCGAAAGCTGCTTTTCTTAATCACAGATCTCAATCACGACAGAAAACTGCCCATTTTCCTCACACACTACAGTACATTTCTGCCTGGTATTTCTGGATGCCTACTGAAGTTGTGAAAGCATCATGAAAGCCATTACGAAGCTTTGTCTGCATTTAGAACATCTGATTCCTACAGAATCTGTATTTCAGGGCAAAACAGACACTGCATATAAGAGAAATCCAATGAAATTAAGCATATCAAGTCTAATACCATACCTCCAATATCACAACCATGTCTTTAACAGCCTTTTCATAAAGCTGCCTCCAACTTCACCTCCCTTAATCACCTTTTTCTCCTTCCCATATTCACTTTGCCAACTAAGAGCGAGTTGGTGTAAGAGACAACTGTCACCCTTTGCCTTAACTCTCCCGTTTCAACTGTGGAAACAAACCATCTCTTCACATTGCAGTCCTCATGAAATCCTGCTGTTTCTCCTAAATTAGCCCTGTTGTCATGTCAGGCTATGACCTGATGATTCTTATCTTGCTTGTTTTAACAGTCATGAGCCTACACTCTCCAAGCCTGTTGTGTCTACATTAAGCTTCAGTTCTTCACTCTTCAAGAGTTTTTCAATCCCATCTCATTGGATTTTCTGATCAGTACTACTAGAAGTGCCCAATAAGAATGCATGGGCCAAACTCTGTGCATATAAATGAACAAACCAAAACAGAGAAACACTTGGCTTCAGAAAAAATGGATGATGCATTCCTTTCAATTCTTCAAGACCCTCGCGCTTTCAGGACCTCCTCCCCCTTTTTAAAACAAAGCTCTTCATGCTGGTAGGCCTTTTGGTGCAGAAACAGTACAAACTGTGCCCCGCAGTCAACCGCTTCTTTCTCTTAGGTCCTTCCTCATGAAGTTCCTGTGCATATGCAGGACTCATTCTGTACGTGAGTTTATCACAACAGACATATGCAGGATCATGGCAATCCCACATAAGCGTGCGATAAATATCTTCCAGCTCATCTTCCTCTATTCCGTAAAAAACAAAATATGAACACTTCTATTTAAGCAACTGTAGCAAAGAGCTGGGGATGAAGAAAATTCCTGTGATGCAATGCCAAAAATAATAAAAAATATTTTTTTATGGTTAAAAGTTACATCATTTGTCATCAGTGACAGCCAGGTTAGAATTAACTGCAAACTAAAGTTTACACATATCTTTTCTGGTTTTGCAATAAGCCATTTAGACAATTTACAGTTATGCGAGGCCACATGACAGGATTCAGAAAAAGTCTATTTTTAAAACAAACATTACATATCTGAGATACAACTAAAATGCTGCAGTCTGAGTGACAAGAAACATAATTGAACACGGACATTCCAATGCATGCATTTCCAATTAAAAACACCTAAAAGGCCTGAAACTTGCAGTAGAGTACAATTTAAAAGCTACAAAACAACATTAAATAAGCTGCTTTGGAAAACTGGTTCTCAAAAAAAATTTTTCCCAAAGAAAATACTTTTCACAGAGGATTTGTTTTCCACAGGAAGTCACCTGGGCCTTCTACTATTCCCATTCCACCAGGTAGCTTGCTGTCTCAAGCCTAAAATATTGCAAAGCAGTAACTTTCACAATTGACTAGCTGTATTAAGCCAGTAGGTTAAGAAAATTTGCATTAGCTGTAACACAGGAAAGCTACCCATAGTTTATATATAACACTAAGAGATAAACTTACTCATAGGATTCATAGGGCGCAGACCCTGGGGTGACTGCCCTTGTTGCTGATTCTTCACTTGAGCCTGGGGCTGTGTCTGCATCTGGTTCCCCTGATAGGTCAGTCCAAGGGCCGCGTAGGCTCGCTCGATGGAGCTGGGGTCTATCTGACTGGTAGTGTTTATGCTGGGTGTTGTCTGCTGCCCCACAGAGCCGGTATTCGCAAGTCCTACCGCAGCTCCGCCCAGCAGTGCTGGAAGAGACACGCCAAGTTAATAAGGACAGCAGGAGGCAGTCAAAGCAGTCCACGAAAAAAAGGAAAGAACATGAGTTCACTGCTGTTTAGGACCAAAACATCAGCTAGCAACTTGCAGAAAAGAGGTCACGTCTGGAAAACCTGTCATGAAACAGGGAGACAAGTTTTGACCCGACCAGCCACTCCAACAACATGCCGGTTTTCCCTCTGAGCTGTGGAGAGGAAATCCCTGTTTTCTTCAAACTGCAGAGAGTCACCCCATGTCACAGAGGCTACAGGCAGAAGAGTACCTACAATTCTTCAATAGCCACTGTAATGCCTTTTTTAGGTTTAATTTTCTTAAAACAAGAAATAGCTCACGTCACAAGAAGAGCCCAAAGTAACAATAAGAAAGGAGGAAAAAAATACCATACAGGTTAAAAAAAAAAAAAAAAAGATTAAAATCTTGCCAGAGGTTTTGGCATGAAGACCAAGGGGGCACAAAGAGAAAGAAACCCCTGATACAAACAAAGGATGAAAGCAGAACAAAATATCAAAGCTTAAATGACACAACCCTGTGTGTGTGCATATCTGTCTCCAGAAATTGGCTGGCTAGAAGAGGTGGCAGTGAAAAGCTAGTCATTTCACCGGGAGCGCTATGACTTATTCACTTGTTCACCTTTGCCATTCTCCTGCTAGGAAAATAAATAAATTAAAAAAAAAAAAGTGAAAGCTTCCATAAACACTATCAGAGACAGAAAAAATACTCTATGACTCTAAACCAAGAGGAAAAATCATATTATACATTCCAAAGTTTCAAGAGCATCCCCCTGTCGCCCAGGTGCAAGAAAGTTTAAACTTCCAACATGCATTTTACAGTTTATCCAATGCTCAGAAGTCCCCAGCAGACTTACATTGTTGATTTCTTTTGTCCCCAGCATTTTTGAGAGGCAAACACACAGGACAGTCGTGTCGTGTACAATTCTTCCAGTGCGAGATGATTTGTCGGGAAGACGCGCAATGTGCCACTAAAAAAAGGGCATCAAACGTTTTCAAAAACAACTGCCAGTATCTCTACATGGTCAACACAAACTGCATTTGGAGCAAGTATTTCTCTCAGGTCAGTAGAGCGTTACTTGAAATAATTCAGCACTACCCAGCCCTGAAAACATAACTAGATTTCTTCAAGAACTGATGGCTCAACTAAACCTTACTTGAAAGCACTATGTTAAACACTCAAGCCTGCGTCTCCTTTGCTTAAAGGATAACATCATATATATCGGGCAGACCGTACCAAGCAACTGAGATGACAACAACTGGCACGACCCAGATGAGCCAAGGCTACCAGAGAAGGTCACATGCATTTTCTAGGATACAAGGATGGACTAAGAGTTCAAATACTGCCAGTATCAGCTTAATTCCTGGCTAGTTATTGCTTGAGACTAGTCTAATCTATTTAACACACACAGATTCCCTTTTGCAGATTCCCACTTTATCTACCCTTATGAGAAGGCAGCATCCAAAAGATCCTATAGTGAGTTTCAAAATCAAGCAAGAGATCTTCATTCATCTCTTTGTGCTACCTTGCCCTCTTTAACTTGACTAAACTTTAACAGCTGGCAAGACAGTTACGACTTCAATTCCTAAGGGAACAGGCAGGTTAAAGAAACCCTCTACTTCCCAAGCCACCCACTCTTCTCTGTCACTTTCTAAGAGCTCTTCTGGTCCTGCAAATGCTGACTGCATCAATATAACCAACTCCTGCACTTACCCTGGCAAGACTTGCCAGCCTGGCAATGTGTCATGTGGTTCAGGACATTCTTCATGGTTCGGCAGTGAGGGAGGTTGCACTGTCGCACCTCCCCGTTGGCCTGTTCTCGCCGCTGACACTTGTGAGCATGTAAGAGGAGAACTAGTTGCTGCTGAATGAGTTTCCGTTTTTCTGGATCTGCTGTCGGCGCTCCGGACCCCATTCCTTGAGAAGCTGCTGGCCCCATCCCAGCTTGTTGAACCTGGGGAGTCTGCTGCTGGCCCTGGAGAAGGTGGAAAGGAAATTCCTGGAAATTAATCTATTTTTAAGAATAATTAGCATTCAGCAAGTAAACAACATAATCAAGAAAGAAAAGCAACTGCCACAGAATCACAGAACAACCAGGTTGGAAGGGACTCATCGGATCTTCCAGTCCAACCATTCCTATCTAACACTAAACCAAGTCCCTCAATACCTCATCCACCCGCGCCTTAAACACCTCCAGGGAAGGGGAATCAACCACCTCCCTGGGCAGCCTATTCCAATGCCCAATGACCCTCTGCGTGAAAAACCTCCTCCTAATCTCCAGTCTAAATCTCCCCTGGCGGAGCTTGAGGCCATTCCCTCTTGTCCTGTCCCCTGTCACTTGGGAGAAGAGGCCAGCTCCCTCCTCTCCACAACCACCTTTCAGGTACTTGTAGAGAGTTATGAGGTCTCCTCTCAGCCTCCTCTTCTCCAGGCTAAACAACCCCAGCTCTCTCAGCCGCTCCTCATAGGGTCTGTTCTCTAGCCCCTTCACCAGCCTCGTTGCTCTTCTCTGGACTTGCTCCAGAGCCTCAACATCCTTCTTGTGGTAAGGGGCCCAGAACTGGACACAATATTCAAGGAGTGGCCTCACCAGTGCTGAATACAGAGGGAGAATCACCTCCCTGGACCTGCTGGTCACACCGTTTCTGATACAAGCCAGGATGCCATTGGCCTTCTTGGCCACCTGGGCACACTGCTGGCTCATGTTCAGTCGGCTGTCGACCAACACCCCCAGGTCCCTCTCCTCCTGGCAGTTTTCCAGCCAGGCCACATTCATGGTTGGACTCGATGATCCGATGGGTCCCTTCCAACCTGGTTGTTCTATGATTCTATGATTAAAGGAAAACATGACCTATCTGTAGTTCTGGGTGTCCCACATCAAGTATAACTGCCTAGCAATAGTCCTGGCAATAATTCTCCTTCCAACCCCAATTTCTTACCCTATCACTTTCCTACTCTTAGCAATTGTCTCAATGACCAGCAGAACTTAAATATGTACATACTCACAGGTTAATTTGCAGTGCCAGACCAACCAGAAAATATTAATAGCACTTAGCCCTCAAACCTCCTCCTCATTTTGAAAACTAGGAAGTCGCATCCACAATTCTTGCATTAACAGAATAAAGTGAGTACAGTTTTCCCTCTCAGAATCACAGAATCACAGAACAACCAGGTTGGAAGGGACCCATCGGATCTTCTAGTCCAACCATTCCTATCTAACACTAAACCAAGTCCCTCAAGACCTCATCTTGACCCTCTGCGTGAAAAACCTCCTCCTAATCTCCAGCCTAAACCTACCCTGGCGGAGCTTGAGGCCATTCCCTCTCGTCCTGTCCCCTGTCACTTGGGAGAAGAGTCCAGCTCCCTCCTCTCCACAATCACCTTTCAGGTACTTGTAGAGAGTAATGAGGTCTGTTTCAGTATAAGCAGCCTCAATTCCACTGCTCCTAAAAGGTAAATTCTGGGAAACGTTTTCCACTGGAAAACTTGCACAGGGGCTTAAAAAAAGCCATTTTCTAGTTTCTGCCAGACACAAAGCACAACTTTAGAATAATACATGCCACAGAACTTAAGTACAGCAGCATCTACTTCTTCAGACTTCTCCTTATTTCTTCCTGGTGACAACTGACAAGTACTCAGGAAAAAAAAAACAAAACAAAACCAAACCCAAACAAAAAAGAGAGGTTCAGGGACTCCATGTTGCTTGTTTCAGTATTCAGTTTCTAACAGGCTCTTCACAGAAGGATGTTTCTGGACATCTCCAGTTCTTTAGAGCTCAGCTACCAACATTCCTAAATACCAGTCCTCTCATAGCTCTTCAATACCAGTAGCAACATCTCCTTTTACAAGGATACTTCATACTTCAGACCCCTTGGAGTCTGCATATGTTCCAATATGACCATAACTGCCTTGCTTGCAGCTCATCATTCTAAATGATGGCTGTGATGGCAACAGCTTTTCACTCCTAGGTTCAGTGGGGTAGCAATTCAGCTTCAAAACAGTTGCATACTCTACACTGTACACGAGCTTGACAGTTGTAGTTCTAGCAGCAAGTTTTGGCTGCTTCAATGTTGGTTCATATAACCAACTGGTTGCGCTGGGCTTCCTGCCTTTCATTCCTAACTTAAAATCATTAAGTAAGGGGCATGGGATTGAGCTCGTTTGTATTCAAAGGTACATAAGTTAGCTGGAAATGTTTTTTCAGCAACAGAGACTGACACCCTCAGAGGGTGAGGTTGGAGAATTTGAAGCAGGGAGAAACACAAGGTACTTAAACAGAAGTGTGAATTTGTTTCGCAAATTAAAAATAAAAAACCTCAACTATGCAGAGGGGACAAAAAAGGCAGGACACATTGCACATCATACCATAACCAATTTAAGCTTCTAAAATGATGAGGCAAACACATTCAGCCACTAGTGTAAAGATCAATCTAAGGAACCTGATGTTAAGGCCTGTAATTTATAAGCTTGGGCCGTCTACATTTTCCCCCCCCTCACTTTCGCTTCCCCTCTCCTAAAGTCCTGCTGCAGTAACAGCGTGAGAGGGCGAGGGGGAAGCAACAGACCTACTGCAGCAACAGCCACCAGGGGATCTCCAGCATCAGTGCTGCCATGCATGTTCATGTAATTCAGAAAAAGAATGAACATACAACTGGTGCTTCTAGGCCCTATCCTATGTAAGACCTGTTTGAGAAGAGGTACTTCTCTCTCCCCAAATCATCATCAGTTAGTACAAGAAGGAAAAGAATTCTCAAGTGAAAGCTACCCTGACAAGAGGTCCCATACACCAACTAGAAGAGAAAGGATGGGAGAGAAGAGCAGAGGTGTCCAAACAGGTGGCAAAGCTCACTTCAGGATCTCCATTTCATTTTCTCTGCTTAAAAGTTTTGAGAGAGTAGAGGTGCAGCTCATGAACAGGGAAAGCACAGCTCAACCCTCTCCTTCATATCAGCCCTTTTAGGAGCTGAAGCAAGTGCATTATGTGTGGATTCAGAGCACACATTCACACTGTGTATGATGCCTGCAAAAACTTATGGCAACACCAGAGCATATGGTTCCATTTTAGTCTATGGCATTTTCTGGAGACACTTTTCATTCTACTTACCATGTTAGGCATTCCTGCTGCAGGAACTGGCTTCTTGTCCATTGGAAACTGTGGTAAGCTATTCTGCAGTCCAGCTTTATTCTGCATCTGAGGCCCAAGTCCACTGGCTCCCATCTGCTGCCCGGTATTCTGACTATATGTCTGGCCATAAGGACCAGGATTGCTCATCATTCCCATCTAGAAATTAAAATAGTAAGACATTTAAGTAACATCTGAAGTTCACAATGTAAAAGGCAAATAAATACTTCAGAGAAGCAAGAGCGACCACAGTCACAAACCAGCTGCAATGCAATATTGACCCAGATGCTTCCCTCTCTCCCTTACGTGCATGTATTCTCCCATCACACAACATTAACTCCTCAACCAGACAGTTCCTACAAATACAGTGAAGCCTACTTACCAATCTTTAAGGCCAGGCTGGTCAGAATTGACCTGATTATTTCTTTATAAAAGATTTTGTTCAACAGACTTCTTATTTCAGCTTTCCCAGTCACAAATTTCTACCACGAATTACAAAACTCACAAGTCTAGAAGAACTTCTCCACTCCCTGCATCTGCGCAGACTCCAAATGGAGACCTACCACCAACATTCAGATCAGTAGGGTTTATCCCAAAAACCACCTACCCAACCATCAGCACTCCCAGAGCTTTTCTCCAAACAGCTGTAACAACGCATGCCCACGTTTTCAGTACACAGCCATTTTCAATTTTAGAATACAACACAGACATAGGTAACACCACACAGAGGCACAGTAACTCCTTTGCAGTGAGCGGTACTATAGGTCAAAGGAGATGGCAGAAAGGAACGTCACAAACAAAAAAAAAAACTACTGAACTACTTATCCACAAAGGAAGTAGATTCGTATTTCATACGAGCTATATGCGTATTCAACAGCTTTAGCATACCAGAATATAGCATTGAAAATGCCTCAGAATCTAAACAATAGTTAAGATAAATCTTGCCAATAAAGTTGTTTGTCCTCTTACATTTTTTTCCCATTCCTTGCATTCCCATCTATTTTTCATGGAAAATTTGGCCTTCTAAGACCAAAACAACTAGCCACAGAGGACCAGGAAAACTGGAGACCAAGATTTTACCATTACTCCAATAGGATACTTGAGGAGCCTAACTCCTAACAACAAAGACACAAAAGTACTTCTAAGAGCTGTATTGTTCAAACTCCCATGAGCATTTGATTAGATAACACTCAAGACTCCTTTTTGGTTCAAGTCTAGGCATTTTCCTGCATCCAAAAAAGTACACACAAGCTCCAATGGTAGGTTTGTTTCCAATCACTCCTAATTTATTCTAAAAGCATTCTCACCTAGTACAAACACCTCACTTCTGCTCCTTACCAACCTTCTCAAACCTGCACAGAGAAGTAACCTACATGACTGGAGATTACTTGTAATTGATTAGTCAAATACCCTTTTCAGCCTGTAACATCGGCCAATCCATTACGATGTCCTTCAGTTTGCATTAATAAAATAAAGCAGGACCTAACACAAGCTACAAAAGGAGCACAAAACTCACTGAAGAACCTGTTGCTTTAGACACTGGATATGTACAAGTGAACTCTCTTGAGGACAGCCCCCCTCCTCCACACACAAGCAACAACCATGATCACCCAGCAGTAAATCATTAGAGAGCAATGAAAAGAATCTCTACATATGGCAGATAAAAAAACCAATGCAATGATCTGGCAGAACCAAAAAAGTTTCTTTTCCTCTGCCTCCTTTGGCAAGGCCCCTGGCTAGGTCTTGACTGGGATGACACTGAGATGGATGAGGCAGCTGCTGCCAAAACCAGAACAGGTAAGACTCAAGCCTTTCCTGCCTCTCCCCCAGAATACTAATATCTTCTGTGTACTGAACAGAATGGAAAGGGAGAAGCAAAATGTAAGGAGTCAGGTTCAAGACTCAGTGAAGGACAAACAGTGGGAATTATTTCCTTTAGAAGACAAGATACGCTTGCCTGTAAGATGGCCTGATCCCTTTGTCTCCAGAAAGGGTTTTGAACAGAGGTACATCCCCAAACCCAGAAATTTCTAAAGTGTCCTGGTTGCAGCTGTGAGAGTTAATTTTCTTCCTAATTGCTGGCATGGTACTGTGTTTTGGATTTAGTATTTAGTAATGTTCATAACATACTGATGGTTTTAGTTGTCGCTAAGTAGTGCTTACACTAAGCCCAGGACTTTTCAGCTTCCCATGCTGTGACAGTGGGATAGGTGCACAAAAAGCTGGGAGGAAGAACAACCAGGACAGTTGATGCAAACTGATCAAATGGATATTCCATACCATAAAATGTCACGCTCAGTATACAAACTGGGGAGATGGCCAGGTTGGGGAATGGCCAGTGGTGCGATTGTTGCTTCAGGATGGGCTGGGCATTGGATGGTGAGTACTACCTGTTTTGTACTTTCTATTATTATGTTGCCCTTTTGCTGTCCTATTAAACTGTCCTTATATCAACCCACGAGTACTCCCCTTGCCCTGTTCTAGTCCTCATCCCACAAGGAGTGGAGGGTGAGGAATCCACTGCACGGTCCTATGTTGCCAGTTGGCATTAAATCACAACACAGTTTTAAAGTTCATGAACAAACAGAGCTTGTAAAGTTAGCAGATACCTGACAGTACACTAAAGCAGAGCCTGTGAGGGACATCACTCACACTGTGCCTCCATGACTTCTGCAACTTACACTGCTATCAAGCCTTCAAAAACTCTAACCAAACAACCCAGAACTGAAGACACATTTTCACACCCTGGTGCCACGGGGAAAAAATCAAAACACCCAACTCTGACAACTGGCCACTTCATAAGTTGATCCCAAAGGATTCAGAATAATTGTGACCTGATGAGCCAGCTCTGCCCTGACTGCAGCGGAAGAAACCCAAATCCCACCTTAAAAACAAAAGCACCTTTGTTCTGCCACCCAAAGCAGAAACTTTCTAATGAAACTCAGGGATGAGGTTTGACCATGCCAATCACCCTTTGCATCTGCAACACTGCTGGAAACAAACTTTATGAGAGACATCTGGCTTTTTCAAATGTACTAATCCAGCTGGCCCAGCATAAAGATCTCTGACATTTTCTCAATCAAGAGGCATTTGCACTGTCTAGGGTGCAGAGCCAGACCTCTCAAACAAGGGTGTCTCCATGGCAGAAACACAGAACTCCACTCACTCTAGGGCTGAGAACCATCATCTACCCCACCAAGAGGACTTCTTCCACTGCACTATACCCACGGACCCGGCAGCAGAAGACTACTACATGCCCAGCTGAGCCCAGCTGCTTGTGACAGGGGTAATCCTCAGTTCCCTCTCAGCCTCCAGGAAAGGCAAAGACCAAAACAGCACAGGCTAGGCTGGAGGGCAAGCATGCACAAGAAGCAGGAGCACGCTCATGTCATTTGCTGTGACATGTTGAGAAACATGAATAAAACACCATCAAACATGAAGAAACCGATGACCTCATGACTACAGAGACAAGATAAAATTAATCCTGTATCATTTTTTCAGTAGCAAACAACCAGAAAGTCTGATATTCAGTTCATCATTGTATTAATGATCTTTTGGGAGCAAGGGACAGATAATCAAGTGCACAAGAATGATTTAAAGAAAAGTGGTATCAATACCACTGCATGAGACAAGCACAAAGCTTCACATGCAATACCATGCAAAACACAGCTACAAGTCTGTGAGTGGAACCTCTGCTTCCTCCTTCTTGGACACCACCTCCTTCAACTGTTCTTCCCATTTATCTTCTATCTATCCCATCTGTTTTTCTCCCTCTCTTCGCCTCACAGCCTCAACTTACTTTCAACATGTATGCAAGGACTTGCATACAAGGAAGAGCAGACAGAAATCCACATCACCATGAAGAAGAGGAGAAAGAAACAAGGAAAACAGCAAAAGATGATAAAGCATTGCTAACAGAAGGCAAAGGTAACCTCTACACCCTATACCCTCTACATACATCACAGAAAATAACTTGACTTTCCTGCCTCCAGTGGAAGGATGTGCTGTCATTACCAGAATAGTGGAAGCTGTAGACCTCCCACCAGGTAAAGGGCATGGATGACAAGTTCAGGAAAAATCCAAGTTCACAAGCACAGGTGGCATCGGATAAGGCGGTTTAGACACCCTTCTCATCAGAGAAGAGCAACTAAAAAAGTGGAAGAAATACACCTATGTTTTGTTCTAATGCCATGAAATACATATACACCTTCAGTTTGGAAGAAGGTCAAATAACAAATCTGCCTCTAGCTTTACTGTGGACACTACAGAGTACAAACTGAGTGGGAATACCCATTACACCTATGCACACAGATGTTACAAATATTCTACTGTTCCTCTATAAAAACAACTGCTTCGCTGACAGTCTCATATTTGGAAGACAACTAGATACCACCAATAGTATTGAGCAATGAGTTCCAAGATAGGCAGAGCTAGATGTAAGCATAGAGAAGTAAAGAAACAGAACTCAGTTTCAGCAACTTTCTGTTGCAGTGTTGACTTTGTATCTGTATCAGGGTAACTGCAAGGGATGCGTTACTTTGAGACCATACTGATGGCATCCAATACCTTTCCATATCCATGTGTTCACAAGAGGAGATTAATTAACTTTCCCGATACAGAAAAATCAGCTTTAGTAAATTCTAGCTTGCTCTTTTAGAACAATTTATTGTACCTCATTTTCTAGTGTCATTTAACTTACTGGTAGAGCATTACTGGACCTAGGCATAACCTAGAACAGAAATGTTGCCAGTGGTATCTGCTACATTCTTTCAAAGGACTGTTATACGTGGTAATGATACAGTCAAGTGCAAAGAGTAAAGATACCTACTGCAAGACACCAGCATTATTTCACTGCCATTTGCACAAGAAATTGCCTTAGACAGTCCAGAAACTTAAGACTCACAACCAAGTCTTCCCTGCTCCATTTCTCCCCCATCAACAAACGTTCCTCCCTTATACTGGGACAAAGTACAGCCATTATCCATTTTTTCACCTTGATTCACCGAAGAGGAAAAAGCAAAGGACACACAACTACACTTCTGATAGATTACTGTACTTGGTTATATGGTATACACTTGGTCACAGAGTCTAAACAATGTGGATACATTTACCTATCGAATCAAACAGCTAACAAAAACGAGGCAATTAAAAACACTGACCTACCTAAAACGTGATACTGAATATGGACACTGAGGAATGTAAAGTGATTCTATTTTCTTTTGTCAATTTTACAATTTGAGAGCAACATATTTAATCTCTGTAATGTTGAACAAAATTTCAGTATTCTGAATTTTCTTCATTTTTTTACTTAAAGGAAGTTAAAGGGATTCTGAAGAATTAATTTGTCTTTGTAAAATATCACCATCTATTCTTCTTAACAGAGGTTGAACTGCTAAAACAAAGCATATCATAAAACCAAGTGTTATCAAATACAATAGGAAAGAAATTTGTGTATACTCAAACAGTAAGCCAAATGACAAAGAATTGCTACTGGAACTCTAAACATTTTGAGTAATTTCATATGCAAGTGAATTACTCACATAGCAGAGGAAGTGGTAATGCCTTTAACTAGTCTGAACCCTCTTCATATCCATATCATTACTTGAATAAAAGCACATTTCTTGAAGAACTAGGAGATGAAATCTGAATGATCTGAAGGCCAGGTGAACTCGATCACTTTGTGACTGAGCACTGCTATCACAGAAATACACACAGCAATTTATACACAAAATATCCTCCTCCCCTAACAAGAGGTTGAACAGTAAAATCATAACTGGGCACTCTTGAGAGAACCCACTGGAATAAAGTGAAGGTTTTAAGTGGCTAGAATTCCAAATTAAGAATAGTTCAAAATAGGAAACACTAGTTTGTTCTTAACTTATTATAGAGCTTGAATTTGCTGTTCACTTTTAAATTAAAGCTGTACAACTATCTAGTGAGATAAGAAGTTCAAAACATGCTTAACCACTGAGAGAATCAAACTAACAGAAATAATTTCCAGAACTCTATTTTAAGAGTAATGGGCATGTCTGTTGTCCTCTGAACTTGTACACAAGCAAGCACACGAAAACAAAAAGCTATTCAAGTGAGCAGAACTTGTTACAATTCCTTTCCCCTCCAAGCTTCTAGCAGTTCCTTTCAGGCTAGACTCTCACAGACATTTTTAAGCTGGTACTGTTACCAAAGCAGCGTCCACACCCTCCTCTGACTGGCAATACCCACTCCTTTACCACGTCCCCTCCCTAGTACCAGCACTAGGTTTCCAACTGATGGGGAAAACAAGTCAACTTAAAACTTTTTTTTTTTTTTTTGGAGTTTCAAGCCTGGAGTAGTTCCTCAACACATCACGTCATGCAACCAGCACAGAGATGGAATGCAGACAGAATTACTCCTTTGTATCAGTGACTGCCTATCCCAAATAAATCATTTACACTGACATTTGGGATTCCAAGACATAAAACATAATACACACAAGTAGAAAAGCTGGGAAGTACATGGTTAGTGTGTAAAGCAATTATTCCATTCTATTGCGAGTCAGTGTTTTGGGAGGAGTGGAAAAAAAATGCAGCTAAGATTACTTTCCAAATTGACTGGCCATTTAGAGCTCACCTTTACTGTTACAAGAGAAAAATATCCTCCCTTGCAACTAGTTAACATCACAGGAAACCTAAGCTGTTCCTCCATACAAACCCTTGTAGGCATTATATCTGTGCTACTAATAGAGAACTCAAAGAGGCAACCCTTCCATCATCTAAAGGGGCTGATCGGCAATCTACCATGACCAACTCAAATACAACCCCAGTGCTGATCTATTTTTCCCTCCCACTTAAGAACAGCTCCTGGATAATGCACTTTTTCAGACAGGAAATCCCACGTTAACAGCAACACGGTATTAAATTTACTTTTTTTTAAAAAATCTGCCTTTTAAAAACAAGAGCTTAGAGTCTTCTGTTTTCATCTACTTTTTTAAGATTTGTAGGTTGGAAAACAAAAGCAGATGGGTGGAGAGATAAAACGGTCAGACATTGCTGTTGTCAGATTCTGCTAACTCCACTGCACGGAGTGAAACACAGGCTCCCTGCCAACAACCAAACCAATTGAAGACATTCTGGAATTTCAGCCTCCATTTCAGACTGTTCTTTCTCATCTGGCAGTTCCAACTCCTCTATGAGGGCTATACCCACCAAACTAACACTTAAAGTTTCAAGGTTTTTCATTGCTAATTAAAGAGTTTAAGTATTTTTAAGCAGTCTGGGATTATGAACTGGAAACCAGGAGTTATCACGTATTTGATTTGGTTTGAATATTCCCCAAAGCACAAAACATTCTTACCTCAGATGTGCGGCACATTTCAGAATGTAAGTGAGAAAGACAATTTAATGTTGGACTACATCAGCCAGAAACTTGATTTTCTATCCCTTTTTTACTTCTCCTAAATAAATGAGTTTATTGCAGTGTATATCCCTACTTTAGCTCTGATAAGCAAGGATTAATAAGTTGAATTTCAACCAAATACCCAATATGTCAATTCCTGACCTCTGAACATAGCTTTCTGATGATCGAAGTAATTTTGGTTTTTACAGTCAAGAAATAATGAATGAGACATTATATAATTCCAGTACAAGAATACTTCTAAGTAATTACATATTGCTTTCCACTGCAAACTGAATACAAATTTTCTACTGTAGCAATCAAGCCTTGTAACAACTTTTCTATGAGGCAAAAACATCCAAGTGACCAGGTCACAAAAAAAAAATCAACCCATTACAAGACGTTTGTATACCAGAAGCGTAGTTTGCAGCGCTCTGAGCTTAAGCAAACAGCTAAGACCAAAGCAGTTCATAAATGATAATTCTTACAAGACACTAAAATAATTTCACTTAATACATTACAGCACAGCAAAACCATTACAAGAAAATTATAGTGTGTAATATTTCTAACCTGTTTATAGCCTATGTTACTTATTCCAAGCCCTCCAAGTGGACTGACTTTAGGCACTCCAAGACAGATCTATTCAGGTTTTGCAAAGCACCTCAGGAAAAAAAAACCCACAACCCTTTCTCCTCATTAATGAAGAAACAGGAAATACCCACCAGAAGTGAAACATTTCAGTATTGTCTGGGCTTTTGATCAAACACTAAAAACTTCAGAAGTAGTACTCAAGTGGCTCCCTACTCTGAAAACGCTAAGCGTGCATGGCAAGAATTAAATTTAGACATCTCCATGTCACTTAAACCACCAGGTCTCCTCTCTTCAGTGACTCATAACAACTTTCTTCCAATCTCCTAAATTACAAAAGGACATCTATTTCCCTCTCCAGTAATAAAGATTTTTTTTTCAGCTTTTTACCGGTTTACTCTCCTATAGATAAAGCCTTTGTAAACTTTAAAACAAGAATTGAGTTGGATTAACAGTATTAAGTACCCAATACTCATCTTTACGTGTTTAGGCAAGCATTCATTCTCCACCATTAACTCAAATACCTACTTCTTAACAAGGCCCATGTATGTCTTAGCACATACAGTGTCACCACTCCACTCAAACCAGTATGTCCTAAGAAGCATCGCCTACAACAGAATGCTTGCCTGCACTCGGACAACAAATATTCCCACTGTGTCACACAGAAACAAGCACTACGATGTCTAAAATGTCCTGATGGATTCCCATCACACTCACAATACCAGCATCACATTAGATGGGAAAAAACATTTGTGAACAAAGCAAAATAAAATACAATCAAGTTAATTTTCAGTGTTGTTGGTAACCTATACTGCCACAAGACTTGTACAATAGGCTCTTTAATCCAGCAATAGTCTTGATTGCTGTGCAAGACTCAATTTTCACATCCCAGGACTGCCACAAATTCCACTTTAGTAGCACATAAACTATTTACCACACAATCCAGGACTCTTAAAAGAAAAAATCCTATTCTACAGAACCATACTACAGAGGAATAAATCTTCTAAAACAAAGTCAACAACAAGAAGGTAATAAAGTCAAGTTTAGCTTATCTTACCTTGTTCATGGCTCCAGGCTGTGGCCCTCTCAGTCCAGCCTGTCCTCCCATCTGTGGAGAGCCTTGTTGCAGTGTCTCAGCCAACAAGTTACTGGCATTACCCATTCCTGGGTTTGGGTACGGCATATTAGGTCGCCCTCTGCCTGCTCCAATTGAACCGTTCATGACTTGCCCCTGCATCATTCCCTGGCCATTGCCTGCTGCTAACATCCCAGGATTCATGCCAGCATTCATCCCTGTGTTCATTCCCATGCCAGGCTGATTAACTGGACTGTTTACTGTTGGCATCATTCCTGCTGTGGATTGGGCTGAAGGACCCTGGTTTGGGCCACTTGCACCCATCGCCATACTGGGAGAAGTCAACCCAGCTTGTGCCATGGGGCTTTTTACCATGCTGTTTAACATTCCCATTCCAGGACTATTTTGCTGGGTTTGACTGGCCATACCCTGGCCAGGGCCACCAACTCCCATATTGATATTTGGGGAGCTACCAGCCCGTAAAAGTTCAGACAGCTGCTTGTGTTTAGAGGCAGCATCTTGTGCCAGGCCAAGGCTGGTCTGCAGCTGATTTATGTCACCACCATTGGTGAGTCCCAGTTCTGTGGAGCTGATCAGTTCATCTGGCAAGTCGTGTTCCAGATCAAAGGGAGATCCAAAATCTGAAAAACAAAAATATAATACGAGGTCAGACCAATCAGTAGTATCATCAAGAAAAATCTTATTCATTATGTTTTAGTTGGGGTTTGTTTGTTTTTTTTTTTTATTTCAAGTAAACTTTCAAAACTTCGCTTTCTATGGTCCAGCAAAATTCCCCTCTCACTCCTTACTGAAAACTATCCAGCATGTCATGATAAAACTAATTTCTAAGCTTTACAGAGTCAAATCAGAGAATACCATTCTGCTTCACTCTCCTACAACAGGTGTGTTGAAAGATGACTAGGTATCTCAGAATACAGTCTCTTAAATTGAGAAATTTGACAAGGAGGAAAAGGGGAAAAAAAGTATTAAAAAAGCCCACAGAGCTAGTAAATGGAATTAGACAACAGCTATTACAAAGAATTAAAAACTTGATGGGAAAGCACTGCCTTTAATTTTTAACTTTCACTGAATTCTGTCACTTTTTGAAAAGACATAATTAATACAGTAGAATCATAGAATAGTTTGAGTTGGAAGGGACCTTAAAGATCATCCAGTTCCAATCCCCCTGCCATGGGTTGGGACACCTCCCACCAGACCAGGCTGCCCAAGGCCCCATCCAACCTGGCCTTGAACACCTCCAGGGATGGGGCAGTCACAGCTTTCCTGGGCAATCTGTGCCAGTGCCTCACCACCCTCAGCATGAAGAAATCCTTCCTTATGTCTAGACTTAATCTGCTCCTCTCCAGTTTGTACCCATCACCCCTAGGTCCTACCACTACAAGCCTTGGTAAACAGCCCCTCCCCAGCCTTCTTGCAGCCCTTTCAGGTACTGGAAGGTCGCTATAAGGTCTCCACAGAGCTTTCTCTTCTTCAGGCTGAACAACCTCAACTCTCCCAGCCTATATTACTATAGTAAGAGTTTAAAAAAATTTTACCACTTATGAAATAATAGAGGTTTGGTTATGGGGTTTTATCTGTTTGTTGGTTTGGGGTTTATTTTTTTTAATTAGTCTTCCACATTCAGTCATTCCCAGCACAGAAGTGCAAAAATTCCACTGAACTTCACTGGACAGCCAGTATCTCCCCACCACAAACACTGTCAGAAAACAATCAAAGTAACCCTCTGAGCCACAAAGATGTGAAAAAAATCCTAGGATGATAAAGGCAATTCACGTTAAGAGCCCATGCAAAGTAATGTCCAAGGTAAAAAAAGTGGAAAGATTGCCATTTGTGATGTGCAGAGATATAAGAATATTACACAGTACCCAGAATCAATTTGCACAAGAAAACAAGACGTTCTTAGCACTGCAGAAGCTTCATGCACCCTGATGTGTATATTTAATCTATGACTGCTGAAAATAAACCAGAAAGTTTATAGCTAAAAGCTGAGCCATTGTGTGATGTAGATATGCATAAATAGTCTATGAAGATTAATATCTGGAATCTGAGAATACACCTACTAAAGAAAAGTGTTTTTAAGGTCAACTAGTGGAACATTTCAACATCAGTTCTCCCAGAAAGTTCATTTCATGGATGCTCTGCTGCAGGTACTGCACGCCATCTTCAAAAATTTCATACCTAGACAATAGCCTAAAATATCACCCATGATCTCAGCAACTGTGTTTAAAAGGAAATGTCAGTTACACTGAGCTCTAGAGAAGCTGGCATGATGACTTTGCCCAAATATTAATGGAAAAAGACCACAGTTAAACAGCTTATAAGACAGAAAAGCTCATCAGCATCAGAAATCTGTTCAAAGTGTTTCACACGATACATACCCAAACTGCCAAATTCTGGTACTAATAGGAGTTCCTACAACTTTGCAACAGTTATCACAGATAAGATCATGACTTAAGAACTCTGAGAACACAGTATGAGATTGGCAAGAACGCAAGGTATACCACAACAGAGACTATTTTACAACTCCATTTCTATATTCATTACTGCAAAGCACCAGAGACAGAAGGACCATTTCCACTAAAGAACTAGGTTTTGAACTATTAAAATCAGTTAGGACATTCTTCATTAATGCAAACCTCACACCAAAAATTACACTTTGCAACATATACTAAGGGCTGATTGAGATTTCATTTGCATCACTGGCATTCTTCAGCACAACCGGTATTTTTAAAGATCCAGAAGTGAAGGAAGAATCAGAAGAATTAAATACTACCCAGTACTTGAAGGGGGCCTCCAGAGAAGATGGTGAGGGGCTTTTTACAAAGGCATGTAGTTATAGGACTAGAGGCAATGAGTATAAACTGGAGAGGGGCAGATTTAGACTAGACTTAAGGAGGAATTTCTCCACCATGAGGGTGGTGAGACACTCACACAGGTTGCTCAGGGAAGCTGTGGCTGCCCTATCCCTGGAGGTGTTCACAGCCAGGTTGGATGGGGCCTGGGGCAGCCTGATCTGGTGGGAGGTGTCCCAGCCCATGGTGGGGGTGGTTGGAACTGTATGATATTTAAGGTCCCTTCCAACCCAAACTATTCTACGATACTCCTTCATTTAAAACGATTAATTTATATCTTTTTGTCAGTAGATATCTCAAAACACAAACACCCCCCAGCTTAAAATGCCCAGTGGCTAGCTTAAGAATTAAATATTAAGGAGCATAGGAATTGTTACAGTGGAAGAGTCTCTCAGATTGGAGGGGAGATCAAGGAAAGAGAAAAAGCAATTTAAAAAAACAACCCAAACACATGACAGATTAAAATAGCTTCAACCAGCATTTTAGCATGCCTGTTCGGATGCCCTTAACAGGCAAATATCAAAGCACTACCTCCAGAAAGCACTCTGGCTAATAACCTAACAAACGGCCCATGGGTGAGGAAGGAGACAAAAATATGATCAGTAATTCACAAGGGAGTCTTCTTTACAGAAAAAGAAAAAAAAGCTTCTCCATAATGATGAACAAGCAAAACTGAAAACGAAAGTTAAGTGTCTGGGGAAGAACATGAGGCAGCACAAACGCTGCACCTATGACACAGCCATAATGGCAGCACACAGCAACCTCCCATCTGCAAACTGGGAAACAGCTGTTCAGAAGGCAAAGATGCCCACAAAGCTCAAAGGCCAGTTTTGTGACTGGCTGTAGCTGGGAAAAAAAAAAAAAGCTTCTACTCTTGAACAGACACAGCTCCCAGAACAGGGTGAGTCCCAAATCAAACTCCCTATTTCACTTTTACTGAAATCAGATACTTGCCTTTCACAAAACCACCTGGAAAGCAATAAATACCTAAATAGGAAGAACTAGTTCATTTTTCAAAGCACCTCAGAGTATCTTCTCAGAAAGACTTTCAGGTGATTTCAGATGTAATGCTGTAAAGGGACAGTGCAATACTTGTTTTGAGAGACAAAAATTTGCTCATCTTTCTTCACAAGAAAATATTAATCTGCTTGTCTGAGGACCTTCTTGAAACTCCTCTTCCTCACAAATAAGATAATTCCAGCTTCAACACAGGTACAAGCTACTGAGCTACTTGGCCTGGTCATTCTGTGCCACCCATGAACAGGAAGAAAATTTAAAAAAATTCAGTGGTTTTAATTATTTGTACTAATGTCTCAAAGTACATCAAAAGCAACATAAAAAAACCCAAACCACTCACAAGCCCCAAAACTAAATGGTTGTGAGATAATCCCAATTGGATTCATTTTTTATATAAAAAAACCTAACCTGTTCTTTCCATAGAAGTCTGACTTTTTAAGATTTTTAATCCTAGAGAATATACAACATAAATTTCATCATGAAAGAACATTATCAGCTATATGCCAAAATCAAAAGGAATAAATAACAACAATGCAATATTCTGGTGAGACTTTGCTCTTTTTGCAAGTCTTTCCCAAAAACAGAACTTAGAAACCTTCTTCAGCCAGCAGATAAACAACAGAAATAGAAAAACTTTCAGTTCTCTGGTCAACTGTGAAAATTACATTTTTAGTCAACTGCCAGGAGGCAGAATTTTTCAGATACAAGACTGAAACACAAACAGTCTCAAAAGCTGACAAAGATCAATAAAATTTTGCTTTTTCTATCTAGAGTTGCAGCCCATTTCGGTCTTCTTGCATGTAACACATACCCTGAAGCCCACCTATGGACAATCCAAAAACTGACAAGGCTGGGCCAGATAGCTCATCAGCTTCATGAAAATAATGGCACAAACACAGAAGGGCTGAAGGCACAGCTTAAGACAACAGTGATAAATATCCAGAGAATTGACTTTCCAGTATGTTCAGTCCGCTGCTAGCTTTGCAATCTGTTTCATTACAGATACACATGAAGATTTCTTACCAATAAAATAAAGCCTGTGGTAAGGTGAGGGAGGCAGATTAGTCCTGCAAAGGTTTTTCTACCTGATTCATAACCCCTAGGGATCTCAGGGTATAATCAGACTCAGAAAAATTGGTATGTAACAGAATAGACAGTTGCCTGCCTAAGAGCACAAAAACATCCCGCAATACGCAGGCAGTAAGAGGTAGAGATAAATCTCGATCCCAATAGTGTGGCACAGAGTGAATCCACATTATGTTATCTATAGCATTATCAATTTATTTCTTCCCATAGGTAATAATGACACAGAAGACATTGCTACTGTCACCTAAGATTCAAAGGAATGAGAAGGTATGTACCTCCACAATACAACTTATAAGTGGGTAATCAGAAAGTCTTAACCTGATGTATTCTCAACATCCAAAGGCATAAAATAATTCCCTTTTAGGCACTGCACCACTACGGAACACTTAAATCTTTTTCTGTGGAATCAGGAAACTGGCCTGACTCACCCTGGTTCCATGAAATCTGCTGTAAGAAAGTGGGTCAGAAAAGACAGTGGCTGGAGCAGGTCCATTTCCTTCAATGGCAATCCAGTTCAACTGGATTAAGCAATATGAATTGCACTCTAACCTCTGAGAAAGCAACTCTGAAAAATTGGTGTGTTAACTTGTATTGCATGCTACAGATTATTTTCACAGCATTGGACCCTACTTCTAGGAAGTCTGCCTTTTACAGTGTCTAATCTGCAAGATGCAAGGAAAGCATCGACCCAGGTTGGAAACCTACCTGGCACCAAAAGGACTTTAAACCAGTAAGGATTCAGTGTGTGCTATCAAAATCCTTAAGTCAATGAAACATCACTGCCTTATCAAGTGGTCAATTTTCAAATGAGTTTAAGTATTTATTTCAAGACAGTTCTACTGCAAGACCACCTGGCAATGCCAGTGATGTAACCGCCCTTAAAGTGCGCAAGACAAGGTAGACATTTTGGACAATTCTTACAATGCATGAAAACATGCATAGTAACTACTCTGCAAAGAAATCAAAGTGGATTCAAGTAGCACATACTTGTTTCTTTGGCGTGTTTTCTAACATACAGTCATAATTGAGTTGCTTTCTCATATCTGGATTAAGACATCAGCCCTCTATATTCACCCTTCATAATCAAAGAGGGATTTCTAGCAATTTGGAGATTATCTGGTTCTAGCAAAGAGGCTACAGTGATCACTGCTAGTTTTCCAAGAACTTGCCAACATGCTACAAAACACCAAGAGCACTTTACTCTCATATCTACTGGATCCTCAGCCTCAAGACGGTCAAGCATTCCGTGAGTTGGTACACCTGAAAAAACAGCATCCCACGTGAACAGTGATGCCTGAAGAATCCTGAATCCTGGATACCAAGACAACGAGTTACTCTAGTGCTTACCTCACTGTTGCTCTTACAGAAGTGAGACACTTTACACTTCCTGTCCCTGCACCCCATTTATTTTATTATATCCTGAACACAGACATATCAAATTAGAAAGGTGCTGAACAGCCACCTTTTTGCACACATGATTCTGGGCTCCAGAAACCTATCAGGGCATCAAATTATATCACAGTCGTTAGACTCAATGAAACAAATGGACAGGGCTTAATACAGGACATGGATACAAAGCATGCATGTAACGGGGTTGACAGAAGCCACAGATGATGTGGGACTGCACAGAAAATGATACCTTCGCTGTGCTTTCAGACAAAGAATAACAATAAGCTGCTGAGGTCAGTATCTTCCCTGCATGACGACATGAAAACTATCCAGGAATTGAACAGGGCCTAGATATAACAGAGAAAGTGCCCAGAGGGTATAACCAATATTCCAGAGAAACTAGCCAATCAAGCCTGCAGTCAAACACCAACATTATAGGCCCTAAAGTGCATTGTCTGAAATGTCCTTTAAAAAAAAAACCAAACCAGAACTTAAAATAAAAATAAAAAAGGCAGAGCAAGATAAGACAACACATTCTCACAAGATGATCCTCAGGTATCCTTGAAAATGCAGAAGCAAAGATGAAGCAGAGACTTGAAACAAAGTCCTAATAAAGAGTTATCAATTCCCAAAGCCTCTGCAATGGCAGAAAGTTAAGCTGACACATTTGTACAGTTTTATCAGAGGAGTGGGGAGAAAATACACATCTAAGAAAGAGGGAAAACCTTTAAGATTCCTACCAGGTGGGCGTGACAGAACATTGCTATGCAGCACTGCAGAGATAGGATTGGGTTTTATCATTAAAGCCCATTAAGAAGGCTTTTCATGTAGATCCTTGATGAAGCCACAATTAACCAATGGAAACACAAACGCTGCCAAACTGTTTTTTGATAACTCTACATGTAAAGTTAATCTAAATTAATCTACTAAACTGATGCAAAACAAAGGGGCAAAAATTCAACATCAGCCTAAAATATTAAAGTCTAGATTCAACATTGCAATTTCTGCTTCCAAAACCCTAGGATATCAGTCCCTATCTAAAACTAATCATCACTCAACTCCAGAACTGAAGTATGATGCAGAGGTCTTTGCTATTGCTTATGCAACAGCAGCTGAGAATTCTTATTCCATATTGCGCTATTTGGGTAACAAAGTCTTCAGCATTAGACTTAGCTATTAATTCTGTTCCTTGCAAGGAAGTGAAGAAGCACTGCCTCCTTCTCTCCCTTCTAATGCAGAAAGTCCTGAATTTGTTCACTGTATCAAGACATTTGGTAATTTTAAGTAAGACTGCAAACAATATGAGCTGAAAATGCATCTAAAAAAGGACATACTCAAACCTCTAGAAGACAACAAATGCAAAAAATATGTTAGCACATCATAGTAGTGCACAACTTCAAGCTAAGAACTTTTTGAAAACAACCAAACATTTATTGGTCAAAGTCCAATCCACCATCTGGTATGCACATGATTTCATTATGTTTATACCTGGTTGTTACAACTAATAAGTATTTTACAAGCGTAAACAAACAAGAAAAATCATATGAAAGAGGCAACAACTTATCATGCAACATCTATTGAAGTCCTAAGATTAGGAGCTCACTCTCTTCCTTTTTCTTAAGCTATTCCAATTCCTAATCAAACACTGGTGTCAAACACATTTAACTCCTGCTTAGGGAAAAAGTCGCAATTTCACAAAGTATTAATAATCTGCAAATTTAAGTGATACTTGTCCCAAGCCAGTATCAATAGAAGTGTAAATTTTAGCGGACTCTGGCTGATGCATGTTTCTTGCAACCTCAAGAAAACTGTATTTATAACAAACAGCTTTCATTTTCAGAGTTCTTAGGAAAAAACCTAATATTTACAGATACAAACAGCAGCAGGTGTTTACCACTTAAAACCACAGTGAGAATCCAATGGTTATGGTTCTGGAATATGGAATTGCAGGGCAATGGAAGTTGTGTAATCATTTGGAAAAATCTGTGTGCAAGAATCACGATTGGGTACATTTAATGTTTTAGCATTACCTAAGGGGGAATTTCAGACACACTACTGTTAGCGTACCTGCTCATTCTCACTGTTACCTGACACGATGCAAAGTCCTGCCATCACTGATAGTCCAAATAAGGTGAAGGTCTGACATTTTAATTCTGAAATTCTGAGGTCACACAGTTAATGGCTGCCTTGTGAACATGTTGCTATTTGCATAAATTTTACTTGGTTACCCTTAATTTGAGTGAAAAGTCTCAAAATTAGTACGCCTATTCCCAAAACTGTGTATGCCACAGAAATTCCCATAAGACCACCTTAAGTTACCTACAGTTGGTCTGTGGTATCGTTAATTAGCAAGGATGGCATTTCAGTCACGAGTCTGATAAGTTGTGAATCAAGATGTACACAAGACTGGAAAGTTATGAGACTTTGCTGGTCTGCCATCCTGAGTGAAAACTGGGTACACGCAGCTAGGAAGGGAACATCCGTATGCTCAGGCACACACAGAAGCAGTTTAACTTTATTAGCAATTACAAATCAGTTCCAAGAAAAAAAAGTGAAGTTCACTTCATTGTCAAATTAACAATGACTTTGAAATGATGCAATCTGCATATACAATTACCCAGAAGTCAATTCAGTTTTCTGCATATTACTGACTTGAGTTCTTTCAAGGCTACTCCTGAGTAAAACTAAAAAACAACGCTTACTTTGTGCATAAAAACAAATATACAAGTAAACAAAACCCAGAAATTAGATCTGACTTCTTCATCTTGAACCAGTGATTCCCCAGAGCTCATGAAACTGTACTTAGAAATATGCAAAAGGCAATTTAGCTTCAGCAAAACTCGCACTGCGCAAGCCGTACAGCAGCACTTTGCCAGAACTTGAATTTTTTACAATAATGCTAGGGAAAAAAAATTCCCAAGATTTAGAATACTTAAGTTCATTAACACAGTCAGAATACTTTGGAAAGGAGAGGATGTTTTCACTCATACTTACGATTTCTAGAAAGCAAGACACATTAAATTGTAATTCCACAAGCAAACAGATAAGAGTTCAAAATTCTACTTGCATCTCCTCCTGACATGCAACAGAAGGTGCAGTTGAGAAGTTCTGCACCATCAAGTGCAAAATTGCAAAATCTTTCTCAGCCCCATCTCACAGCCACTAATAATAAAAAATAATTTGCACCGGTTTTGAAGGTCCTATACCTAACTTGCATTTTCATGAAAAGCCTAGTTTGGACTGTGATTTAGTCTCCTTGCTGTCTTTGTAAACACACCTGATAGTCATCCAAACCACAAGTTACTACAATTTGAGTTCACTGGAATTCAGTGCTTCTTTTTCTGGTTTTCTTCAAAAATTTTCAGAAGAAACGCGTGCTTGAAGAATACAGCATCTCAAGTTTTTAAGAGAGCTTTAAATGCATTCATATGTCAAACTATTTTAAGGAAACTTTTTGTTATTTATAAAAAAAATTATGTTTTACCTACAGAAAAGCTAGGGAGGAACTTTTTACGAGGGCTAGTAGCAATAGGACGATGGGGAATGGCTTTAAATTGAATGGGGGAAGATTTAGACTAGACATTGGGAAGAAATTCCTCACAGTAAGGGTGATGAGACACTGGCACAGGTTGCCCAAGGAAGCTGTGGATGTCCCCTCCTAAGAAGTGTTCAAGGCCAAGTTGGATGGGGTTTTGAGCAGCCTGGTCTGGTGGGAGGTGTCCCTGCCCATGGCATGGGGATTGGAACTGGATGATCTTTAAGGTCCCTTCCAATCCAAACTGTTCTTTGATTCTATGTTGTCAGATATGTCATTTACTGCTCAAGGAGAGGATTTCTGTGAATCGCCCTGGCTCAAGTTCTACTTGAAGTTCTACAATTCCATGTAACCACAGAGGATTTTTGTCAGTGCAGACAACCATATGCAGAGACAGATGTATTGTACTTCAGCCTGCTGCTACAGAGTTTAAGTAAAGACAGAAAAGCCAAATCCTTGGAGATAGGTGTGCACTGTTTGCCTGTCAGGCAAATCTATGCAGCTAAAACGACTCCATTTGTCTAATGATAAATCGAAATGACTTTTGGTCAAGTCCTGTCAGAGGGGGTAGTAGTTCAGGTGATGAGAAAGGTTAGAGTAGAATCATCATATCGTTGGAACAGGCACTGAAAAGCTGCTCCTGCTAAAGATGCTATACCAGAGATGGAGGCAACACTGGAGATTATCAAGCAGCCTACAGAAAAGATGCAGGAAATACATACTAAATCATACAGAATTAAAATCAGATAATAAAGTCATTTTCTACAAGTTGTAAAGGTAGAAGAAACCAGAATTCCTACAGTAAAAGTTCAGTGCTCATCCTCAGTACCTTATGAAACCCACATTCCGTAAAATCATATGCTAAACCCTAGAGTCTTCTAGACCCTTCCCAAATAAGTTTTGGTTTCCTGGAAACGCACAATTGACCTATAATCTAAACTAGGGACCCTCTACACTAAATCAAATCCCTGCTCTAGGACTATGAGGAACAAGATGCAAAAACGAGTAGATTTTTTCAATCTAAGATTTAAACTCCCAAACTCGGCAACAAACATTTGCCCTGCAATGTCAAACTCGTGAATCTGTATTTTTAAATTGCAACTGTAAAGTGGTTTTCTAGTCTCAAGTGTTTTTTATTGGTAAGTACTCAAGACTCAGTTTTACATCATGATATGTACAGTCCTTGTTTTGCAATAGATTTTGTTTTTAAGAAAATCAGTTACCTTTCTAACACTGCTCAGAAGTAGCACATACCTACGTCAGAGACACACACATACAACCCAGTTGATGAAAGGGGCAAAAAAAAATCAGTGAGAAAGCAGTTTGGAGATCTATGAGGTTCAGAAGCCTGCAAGATTTTCTTTCTAAAGTTACAAAGCACCATATGAAGGATCAGCTTACTTTTTAGAGAAAATCCTGCAGAATTCAATTCACTGAATTCAAGTTTAATCCATACTTTGAGAATCTACTGAGCTGTAATGCAAATATGCCCATTTTGGCCACACAAGCAGCCACCACTGTAACACTCACTGTAATAATAAATGACACCCATCAACCCATATTTTAACCTATCTCATAACTAATACTTGGAAAAAGGAACAGGAAAAAAAAGTGGTTCTCAACAAAAAAGAAACAAATATTTAACCGATGGCTGTAAATTAAATGTAGCTCACGACCTGTTCTTAAACATCTGCAAGAAAACGGATTCATGAAAAGTATTTAATTTTAAAAGCAGTATGTAGAAACACTAAAAAGAAATAGCTGTCTGAGAACAGAAAACCATGTATGTGCCTCTGGAAAAGGCAGCTTGACAAGATGAATATGTTTAATTTTGAGCAAAGAAACATCCTGATACACTTGGAACAAACGAAAGACGAGTATCAGTCAAAATTGCAGTAGTTCAGACAACAAGTTTCATTAAAAGTCTTATACCTCTGATGTAAGACAGTAAAGTTTTAAATGTCAGAAGTAGTTCCTGGGGAAAAAAAAGGAACATACAAACTTTACAAAGGATGGCTACTGAAAGGGAGATTGAAGATGTGCTATTACTCAGAAAAACATGGCTTTTTGATCTAGCAAGCTGGAGGACATTAAGGTACATACCACAGATACATGCACCAACCTCCAGTATAACGCATGCCAACTAATTTAGAAAACTGACTCCCAACATTATAACAGTCCAGAAACACTAAGCACTCAAAATACTATTTTCAGATCTAGCAACCCAAAGACATGACACCACACAACTACGCTGCAGCAGAGAGTATATTCCATATTTACTCCTTGACAAAACTCAACAATTCTGAATCCAGAACCCAAAAAGCTTTCCTAGTCCTCAGAAAACAAGTTATTTCTAAGGGAGGGCCTTAAAACATGATTAAACTCTCCCTTCCTGAATACACCACAAGGAAATGTGTATGTGGCAACTCCATTGCACCTGCATTACTGCAGGAAAAAATTAAAGGGTTCAATTAAAAATGCCCAAAAAATCCCCCCACCCCACTGGTTTAAGGCATCTAGTCAAAAATGTATCTTTACAAAAGACTTCCACTCATTAACTCAAGGAGGTAACTCTTCAGGATGTACTCACATTACTTTGTTACGTGAGGTTACAAAAAAAAAAAAGACTGGCTTACACTGGTCTGCTAATAAAACCTTTAGCAAAGTCTTGTTAGACTAGTTACAACATACCAAAATAGCATTTCTACCACTAAGGGAAGGCAAACAAAGTGAACTACTTGGGCAACGCACTCATGTCAATGGCAACCACCTGCTAGCATCCAGCGTCACAAAATTGCAATGTATCCTAAGGATGCTGTATCAACACAAGTGACCCCACTGACTGCAGAGTTGTAACAGACTTCAGGAAACTTAAGGTCTGGACAAGATAGTATCTATCACCACCATGCTTCTTTGCAACAGGCTTAACACTTGAACAGAAAAAAAGTTGCAGAAAGATTCTGGCATTTTAAGGGAATCTATGCAGTCCTGCTCCTGAAGGCATTCTAAAACTACACATTTAAGGCAAAACCAAGACCGTTCAGAAATCCTAATATACTAGAGGACAGTGACAATACTAAGTCTTTCTGAATTACTTTGAAACGTTTACAAGTGCTGCAAACACTTCTGTTTCCCTCTAAGTCTGTTATTCCAACTTCCTAAAGATGGAATTGATGTTAACAAAACAACTGAAAATCACACTGCTACAGCATGTTCTACAGCAAATTCTGAGCACTTGACACACGAACCATTTACAACTCTGAACATGGAAGGAGATGCAACACTGCAATGACAACAGGGAAATGCGGCTGTATTTGGCTGCTGCCAATAAATCAAGCTTATTAGGACAACCTCTACCGGCTTCTTTTCAGAAGGAAAGCCAACAATATTTGAGTTTAGTACACTCCAAGCCTAGAACAGCAGCATAATCCAGGCCTACAGGGAAAACACAAGTGAATTAGAAACTCAACTTGGTCTTCAATATAGACACACTTGACATCTGCGTCTTCGGGAACAAGTTAAATACCTACAATGGCTGAAGCTAGTTATCAAGCTGAAACAGCATTTCAAATTAAGAAATTATTCAAAAAGTTAACATCAGAAAAAAGACCCAAAGATCCACCATGCACATGTGCTGGAAAAAGTTTCATCCACAGTGAAATTTTCTTACCTTTCCCCTTCCCTGTCTTTAATGATGCTGTGGATCTAACAGTTTTTAAAAGAGTGCTTGAGTAAGTACATAAGCACCATGTTATTTATTTTCTATAATTAACTAAGGAGTGGGGGCACTACAGCAGATTCTATAAGTGGAGTTTACTTAATGAAAGCTGCTTGCACTATTTTGAAACAAATTTATGGACAAGACAGGTTAAAAAATGTAAACTTCAAAGCTGTTTCCTACAACAGCAAACATGACAGAAAAAATTTGTAGTCTCTCAAGCAGAAAACAAAAAAATAAAAGCCTCAAACTACATTTTTTGTTCAGAGATATGATTCTATTTAAGAAACAGATATTATACCATGCTAAAAAACACAGAAAGTGGAACTGTCCCAAAAAAAAAAAAAATCAGAAAAGTAAGAATCCTGTAGGTTTTATGTAGCACAAATAGCATTCACACCACTATAAACCTCTACATAGCTACCAGGTGATGACAATCTCAATCATTTTGAGAAAAATTATCCTGTTCGTGCACTACCAAAACTCTCCAACAGCCAGAGTTTCACCATAACTGTAAAAAGTTCATTTATGAAGCTGCCCAGTAAGCTATTAAAAAAACTAAGTATCCCATGATAATCTGCACGTGTTAAACGGAAACACACTGACAAACTACCCAAAATGTCTTAACTTAGATACATGTGTTCATCTGAATCAAAATACGCCTCTAACTTCCATACTTTTCAACTACCAGGATTTCTCTTGCAAAGTGCATTATCTCACCTCTGAAAAGAGGAAGATAGCCACCTTCAAGACAGATGAGAAATGGTTACTACTGGATTAAGTATTGGCTTTCAAGTCCAGCACAAACCCAACAGCCAGCTCTAGCTGAAGAGCAGCTTCTCCAATGCTCGTCCACTCTCTTACTAGAGACCTGTTGATATTAGGAATAGTCACGTCCTCCAGTTACCACATCATATTACCTGTACCTAATGTGCTCTAGAAGTTACACACAAGCTTTTCAAACCTAGTACACCACTCACTGTGAACACAGAAGGCAAAAATCAAGATTTGGAAGATGATTCCAAGTAGGATCAATATCCACACCTCAACTAAAAGCAGGCTGCTAAGACTTTCTGGTCACTGTCAAAAGAGGAACGTTTTTAAAAGAAAATACACAACCCAAAAAACAAACAACTCTTCCTTTTTCTTGCCAGTTGTTAACTGCATCGAACAAGACCACTGGGCTTCAGAAATGCCACCATTTGCCAGACTTCGGCAGGACGAGGCTTCCTCCACATCCCATAAGCTACAAAGATCTAAAGTGACTTCAAAGAAACTCCTACAGGACAGGTGACCAAGTACTCTGGTAGAAAAACGACATCAAATACTCATCTGCTTCACAAGGAGCATTAAAAAGCTGAACAGCCCTTTTGTTATCCCCTCCTCCCAGTATAACCAGTTCACATTTACTAGGAACCGGGACACCCAAAGATTCCCAGCCTCTACCTTGCCTAAGCAGCACCAAAGACCTTTGCGGGACTGCAGAAAAGCCCCTTTATCTTCTCGGCCCTGAAGTCTACAGGGGAATTTCAGACATTTTGGTCTCGCAGCAGAGAAACGGGAGATGCAAGATGAACTATACTCCATATTGATTCTTCATGCAAATAAGGTGAAATAACATTTCATTCCTAAGAAGATAAGAGTCGTGATAAACCTTGTGCTCCAAACTTGGGACCCAGATTCTGGGTTTAGCAGGTTTTGGTTTTTTCCCTACGGTCGATGGTCTGTTTGAATCAGAACAGCAGGTTTTTGGTATCTTTGGACAAGAAAGAGCACGAAGGTTGTAGAAAGTAAATAAAATAAGCAGGCTGCATGTAAGAAGAAAACGAGAAAAACAGCAGAGAATAAATCTCGTTTCTAAATAGGCAGTAAGAAAAACCTCGTATAGGAAAAACAAAATAAGAAACGACATATTTGCGTGTAGCAACGTAATTCAACAATGAAATGCACAAAAGCATCATCTTTAGGACTACTTTGAATTTCTGCAACTGGCGTTAAAGGTATGTGCTTAGGAAGGAGCTCAGTAACAACTAAAGCTGTGAAAGACACGAAAACGACAAACTGTTAAGTCTTATCTGCAACTGATCAAAATCACAATAAACTGAACAGCTTTGCTTTCAATCTCTTGCAAAAAAAGAGACAGAAACACCCCAACACCCTCCCTTATGCCATTAACGCAAATGGGAGAGAAAACGTGAGAGCTACAGACGGAAAGGACGAAGGCAGGCACGAGTTAAAAGAGGCAAAAAGCAGGAGAAGATTCAGGCAGAAGAGGGGAGAAAAGGGCCGTAATTGCGGCAGGGAGGGCCCGGGCCCCCCGAGACTGACCTGTGCCATCGCTGGCGGAGACGGAGAGCGCCGGTGAGGAGAGTTTAGGCCGCTTGGCTGAAGGCGGGCCCGGCTCCACCACATTCTCGGCCATTTTTAATTCTTTTTTAGACAATCCCTCAGAGCAGAGAGACGGTGCCGGGGGGTGAGGGTGGCGGTGAACCCACAAAAAGCTTCACCCTTCTTCTCGGGGCCCCGAGTCAGCTGAAGAACAACAATAACGCCGAGGGCGAGCGAGGAGGATCTGGCGCAGGAGATGGGGAAAGAAGGGGGCAAGTTCCCCTTTTTCTGCCCCTCGGGCTCCGGCAGTGGAAAAAGCGAGGAGAAGGTGGTGGGAGCTGGGCTGGAGGGGTGGAAGAGACCGCTTCCCGCAGGCGAAAGGACTGAGAGAGGCTGGGAAGGGCAGGTAAAGCCCCCGCGAGGAAAAAAAAATTTTAAAAAAAAAAAAAAAAAAAAAGAGGCTGGTGGGTTTGGGGTTTTGGTTGGGTTTTTTTTTTTTTCCCGTAAATTAATCCCGGCTGTTGTGCTGGTGGTGCTTCCTCGCCTCCATCATCATCTTGAGCCTTCGGGGGGTCTTCTCCTCCTCCTGCTGCTGCCTCCTCACCGCCGCCATCAGCCTCTTCCTCCTCGGCGCCGTCCTCCTCCTCCTCATCGCCACAAGGAGGCGGGCGAAGGAGGGGAGAGGAGGAAAAAAGAAAAAAAGATCTCCGTCCTCTAGCAGCAGCAGCAGCGGGAGCTCCTTCCCCCTCCAACACCACCCTGCGAAAAAATACCCACCGCCAGCGAAGGGGCTGGGGGGGAGGCGGCGGGGAGGCGGGCGCGGCGTCCCCAGCTCCACTCGCTTCTTCCTCGCCCGTCGCTAATGGCTGCAGAGACGGGAGCTGTAAGGATGAGGAGGGTGAGGATAAGTCCCAGGAGTCTCCGCTTCACATCTTGTTGTGCAGGGAAGGAGGAGGGGTTGTTGTCCTGATGGAGGCAGCACCGATCGCGGGATGGGAAGGTGGGGGGCGGGTTTCAACACCCTCTCTCTCTCTCTCTCTCTCTCTCAATCGCCCCCCCCCCCCGCCTCCCTCCCTCCGCCTCTCCTTCTCCTCTTCTTTCCCCTTCCTCTTTCTGTCGCCCTCAGATAGGGGCCGATCTTACAGCAGCGGCAGGAGGAGGAGGAGGAGGAAGCAGCCGGCCCCTCCCCCCCCCTTCTCTGCCTACCTTTCCCCCTCCCGGGCGGCCGAGGATGGGTTGCGGGCGCCGGGCGGGGAAAAGGGGGGGCTGCCCGTCCCCGCGGGACCCCCGGGAGAAGGGCTGGGGAGGCAGAAAGCGAGGGAGGAAAACCCCCTCGGGGCGCGGCGGGGACTCCCTCTGGCCAAGGGTGGGGAAGGAAAGACGGAGAGGTCGGTAGTCGGGGAAGGGGCGGAAAGAGGAGAGAGAGAGAGGAGGGAGGAGTGAAATTCAAGTCACAGTAATCATAAAAAGACCCCAAATTAGAGGGGGGAAGGGGGGGGGGGGGAAGCGGACCCGGGGAAAGGGTGGTAAATGGGTGCTGGGTGCTGCCCCGAGGGAGGTTAAATAGCCGGGGGGAGGGTGTTAAATGGGGGGGGGGGGGGGGGGGGGTGCTCGGTGGGAGCACCGGCCCCGGGGAGGGGGTTAAATGGAGGAGTGGGGGGTGCTCGGTGCTGCCCGGCGAGGAGGAGGAGGGGGGGGATGGAGGGGGGGGATGGGGGGGGGGCGGGCCGAGCGCAGGCTCGCTGCGGCCCCTGCCTGGCGCTGCCGCCGCTGCTGGGCGTGTGTGGCCGAGCGGGGGAGAAAAGGAAAGAAAGAAATCGAGGGGGAAGAGGGGAGGGGGGGGGGGGGGGGGGGGGGGGAAGAAAGGAGAGCGAGAGAAAAAAAAAAAAAAAAAAAAAGAGAGAGAAGGAAGGAGTGGGGGTCGTCTCGGCTCCTCGCTTCTCTCCCCGTCCCCTCAGCGGGCCCCTGCGTCTGCCCTGCGCTGCCCTC